>JXCR01133254.1:287291-316096 GCA_002079205.1 Phalaenopsis hybrid cultivar
AATTATTGTGTGGTAGGTGTGGTAGGTGTTGAATTATTGTGTGGTAGGTGTGGAATTGTTTGTAACCATTGGATTGTAATTGTGGTGGCACAATCCTAGCCATTAATTTAGGAGGTGTCACTAGTATAAATAGGGGTGGAGTCTTTGAGTTTGCATTAAGCCAAGTAAGGTGTTAAATAAGAGTGAAGCTTCTTCCATAAGTTGTTTGTTTTTAGCCTTTGTCATTTCCTAAAAGCTTCCCCATTCCAACAAATCCTTGGAGGGGGCAGAGAATAGAGAATCCAGAAAGAAAAAGAGAAGCATCTTCTCTCCTGCTCTCTGATGGTGGGAATGAAGGCCGGTATAAGCACACTTCTCTCCTACTCTCTACCGTCCCGACGAACGTCGCTTATGGCAGAGAAGAACAACACAACTCACAATCGGGACAAACGCCTCTCATAGTGGGATGTGTATCACTCAGGCGCGGATCGGCACGATACCCTCTCGCTCTTGCTCTCGCACGATAGGACCGAATGGATAACCTTAGCCGCTGTTGAGGATCGAGCAGTGAGGGGCTTCGAAGGCAAGGAAGAGGCTTCGGCTCTGTATGCTGCGATCCAGGGGTATTATCGAACGTTCCCCACGAACGCGGGAAGCGAAAGCTGTGCCCGAGGGGTCGATCCCGCGGCCTGCTTTCTGCCCGCTTCAGCTTCCTTCAGCCGCGAAGTTGGGAGCCAAACGGAAAAGTTTCACGCTTGGGGTCGTGCCGCGTGAAAAAAGCAACCCCAAACGGAGCTTATACTCTACAACCATAAAATGAGAGAAGAAAAGGGAGACAATAAATCTTAAGGATTGGAAGCCTTCTAGGTCATAGAAGATTCCAAAATGTTAAGAATTACATCATGGTCACACAACTAATCACAAATCCCAGAAAGTTTGACTTACAATCTGCTCGGCTAAGAATGCCACTACCTTACCTAATCATACTTATAAGTGATGGATTGGACAAACTTAAATTGAAAAAGACGAACACACCCGAAAGTTGCCTAAATGGAAAAGAAGTTTCTGCGTGAAGTGTATTTATCCAAGATATATGTTTTAAAGTGAATCTTAGAATACATGCAAACTCATAAGATTATGATAATATGTGTATTTTTGTATTCTGTACTCTTTTCTGAATATTGAAAAGGAGGTCGTCGCTCTGCTCCCGAGGACGTTGGCATATTTGTCGAACATCGTTAAATCTCTATTTGTTTTTCTGGATTTGTGTCGTTTTTGGTTTTCTTCGCCCTATTTTCTCAACAATATATGTATTTACATTTCAAACAACTCTAATCTATAAGTGAAAGACGTGCAATCTATGCATTCAACGTCATCATAAATAGACCATGTTTAGCAATTAGTAAAAATTAACAAAAGTATTACAAAAGAGCTAAAAATACATGAAATTTTTTTAATCACCTATCATCCAAAAGCTTGTTATTCAAGGGCCTCTTACAAGCAAAAATAAAGCTCAGACCATGTCACACTTGCATGCCAGTATTGTTACAATCATTGTATTATGCTAAATTCTACATAAGTCTAGTCTATAAATACAAGGAAGAAGCATATAACATGTTTGTGTAATATAGGTGTGCAAATATGGATCTAGTCCGTCCAATCAAAATCACTTAAATTGCATAATTAATTTAAAATAAATTATTATTAACAGCATGAACTTATATTTATTAACAATTTAATGACAAAATAATAATTTTATATTAATAATAAACAAGAAGTTATAATTTAATCTTATATTATAATAAGAATGGTTTCAATGTGTCAAATATTTTACGCACTTATGTATAGATAGATAGATAGATAGATATATATATATATATATATATATATATGTGTGTGTGTGTGTNAAAAATCCACTGATTATTGATGATTAATGAAATTCTTTATCCCACAAAAAAGTTAACTATATTTTTCATATTACAGTGTCAACTAACGACATCTCGTCGGTGGTGATCAATGGTGGTGGTGGTCAACGACAGTTACCGGAGGTCAACGGAGGTCGACGGTGGTTAACGACGTTCGGCGATGGTCGACTGAGGTAAGGTCATGGTTGATGACGGTCGGCGGTGATGCTGAGCAACAACTCCTTAATGTCTCAGGCTCTCTCTCTAGGCTTAAGCTCTCCCCTCATGAGAGGGGTGGGGCTCTATTTATGTTGTTCTTGGTGCAGTTAATGTGGGAATATGAACAATTTTGATCGAATAGTCTGGAGAGCTTCCCTCATCAGATGATGTTTAATGAACATTTGGATGTCTTAATGATGTCGGAACTGAGTGATCTTGGGCTTATTAAATTCGTCTTGTTAAGATGCTCGATTCAACTANACATCTCGTCGGTGGTGATCAATGGTGGTGGTGGTCAACGACAGTTACCGGAGGTCAACGGAGGTCGACGGTGGTTAACGATGTTCGGCGATGGTCGACTGAGGTAAGGTCTTGGTTGATGACGGTCGGCGGTGATGCTGAGCAACAACTCCTCAATGTCTCAGGCTCTCTCTCTAGGCTTAAGCTCTCCCCTCATGAGAGGGGTGGGGCTCTATTTATGTTGTTCTTGGTGCAGTTAATGTGGGAATATGAACAATTTTGATCGAATAGTCTGGAGAGCTTCCCTCATCAGATGATGTTTAATGAACATTTGGATGTCTTAATGATGTCGGAACTGAGTGATCTTGGGCTTATTAAATTCGTCTTGTTAAGATGCTCGATTCAACTATAAACTTGTCATATTCAACATCTGTTTGATCTTGTGTCAAAAAATCTTCTAAGAATGGTTTAATGGCTTAACTGGACTTGATTTGACTCGAATTTGACTTTTTGATATCATTAGGTCCGTCTCATCGAACTGATCGGTTTGACTATAAGTTTGTTGAACTTAGAGCTCTGGATGAGTTTTTATCAAAGATTTGAATGTTTCTTACTCAAAATTTCGTCTCGAAATTTGTTTTACGTTTCGAGATTCGTGTCGGATGATTAAAATTTGTTGGTGGCGTATCAGGGTTCAAATTGCATGTGTCGCACAGGCAATACGTCAATATCACCATACTTGTTCCTTTTGATCATAAGTCATCAAATGGTAATTTTGATGTTTTAAAATGAANAGCTCAAAATTGCCATCAGTTTGAAATCAACTTGAACTCAACCCAAATAACTATTATGCCTTCCATTAAATGGGCCATATATGTCGGGTTTAGAATAGCAGGTTAAAGACAGTGTTAAACTTTCTGATCTGTTAATACACGGGTCGAGTCCAAATCTAGCAATTTCAGATCTGGTCAAATTCAATCCCAACCCACAAACCAATTTGGCACCTGTGAATTTTTATACTAACAAAGTAATACCACTCTTTGATTTTTCCAAACAAAGAAAAAATTATAATACCACAACAGGTACAGTTCTTGTCCCCATTCTCCTCACTTTCCCATCTGATTCCTTCCATCCATCCTCATCCAAAAGCCACCTTAGATCCTCCTCAAACTCAAACAAAGCTGAAGGGATGAAGAAAGCCGAAANTTTTATCATAAAATCTATTAAAATGTGACGGCTGCATTAATACCACTCTCTGATTTTTCCAAACAAAGAAAAAAGTATAATACCACAACAGGTACAGTTCCTGTCCCCATTCTCCTCACTTTCCCATCTGATTCCTTCCATTCATCCTCATCCAAAAGCCACCTTAGATCCTCCTCAAACTCAAACAAAGCTGAAGGGATGAAGAAAGCCGAAACCGGAACAGAGAAGGAAGAACAAATGGCCATTCGTAGAGCAGTGAAGGGGCTCCACTTCGGCGGGTGGGCTCAGAAGGAGGAGGCTGCAGCTACCATAAGGGATTTGGCAAAGAGAGATTTGAGCAAAAAGAGAGCTTTGGCGGAGCTCGGCGTCGTTCCGCCGCTTGTCTCAATGCTCGTGGAGGCTGAGGAGGGCGGAGCTTGCCAGCGGCTGGCCTTGGAGGCTCTGGTGGAGCTTGCCAATGCCTCTTTCACGTATGTGTTCTGATTTTCTTCCAGCATTTTGTTTTATGTTTTGTTTGATGGGGAAGTAGGAGTTCTTGATTTGTAGAGGTGGCAGAGTAGTTGATTGGAGTGCTGATTAGTTAGTTAATTGTATAAGAGAGAGAGTTGAGAGTTGATGGCTGCTGGTATTCGAATTTAATGGAGGTAATCTTGGTGGATATTAGTTTTGCACCCATTTAAATCTAGGTCTATTCATTAACCTTTTGGTATAGAAAAATATGATGTCAGTATACTTTGCTATTGGAAACATCTTTGGCTGGAAAATTTTGACTAGAATGAGATTTAGGATGTGTTTGAGACTTCAGTGCAGTGGTGGTACAGTTTCGTTTAATAAAATTGTATTTCATCTATTTTTTCAAAAACTGCAGTGAGAAGTTGTGTTTTACAATCCGACATGAGAAGCTGTGCTTTACAGTCTGACATGGCTAAGTGCGGTAGCCGCCAGTATTCAAATTTAGTGGAGCTAATCATGGTGGATATNGGCAGAGCAGTTGATTGGAGTGCTGATTAGTTAGTTAATTGTATAAGAGAGAGAGAGTTGAGAGTTGATGGCTGCTGGTATTCGAATTTAATGGAGGTAATCTTGGTGGATATTAGTTTNTAGCATTTTGTTTTATGTTTTGTTTGATGGGGAAGTAGGAGTTCTTGATTTGTAGGAGTGGCAGAGCAGTTGATTGGAGTGCTGATTAGTTAGTTAATTGTATAAGAGAGAGAGTTGAGAGTTGATGGCTGCTGGTATTCGAATTTAATGGAGGTAATCTTGGTGGATATTAGTTTTGCACCCATTTAAATCTAGGTGTGTTCATTAACATTTTGGTATAGAAAAAAATATGATGTCAGTATACTTTGTTATTGGAAACATCTTTGGCTGGAAAATTTTGACTAGAATGAGATTTAGGATGTGTTTGAGACTTCAGTGCAGTGGTGGTACAGTTTCCTTTATTAAAATTGTATTTCATCTGTTTTTTTCAAAAATTGCAGTGAGAAGTTGTGTTTTACAACCCGACATGAGAAGCTGTGTTTTACAGTCTGACATGGTTAAGTGAGGTAGACGCGAGTATTCGAATTTAGTGGAGCTAATCATGGTGGAAATTATCTCTTACACCCATTTAAATCTAGGTGTACTCATGAACAATTTTATATAGAAAAGTGGGATGTCAGCACACATTGTTACTGTAAAATCTTAGGCTAGAAAATTTTGATTAGAATGAGATTTAAGGTGTGTTTGGAACTACAGTGCGGTATTGGTACTATATAGAAAATCATGATTTACAACCTTACCTGAACATGTGAGGGGGCTGCAAAAAAGCTACAATAAGACATATTGAAAAAAAAAAATTATAACAGTCATGACAGTTTTTTGAACATCAAATTCTTCTGCAGCAACTGTTTTTTCAAACAGCTACAACTGACCTAAACAGGCCCGAGTCAGTGGATTTGTTTTAAGATAAATGAAACACATATAAAATTACTAATATATTCATCTCAAAATAAATTAAATTATCTAAATCGCATATTAATTAAAATATGATTCTAATATATAGAGCTAAACACCATTCATAACTATAAGATCATATATATATAGATTTATTTGTATTACATGCAGCTACAACACCACTTATCCTTCCTCAAGTTTAAAAGACTGAATTCATGCAAATCTTTCTATTTGCAAAACAATTTTAAATTACATAGCTCATTTTTGCAATTTAGTGCCACTGTGCAAAACTTTTAAATTACATAAATGATTAGATCGGGTGAACCTTCACAATCAAACAAAAGTCAAACTAAAACCACAAAGTCTTCCTGCAAATTTTCAACTTTTTGACTATTTTGTGTTATCTTTTCCTGCCCTCCTGTCCTCTTTGGACTACTAAGATTCTTTACAAAATAATGCTGATTGAAAGAAAACAGAAGTCTAATGTAAAGAAATATACAGAATCTAATCAGCATCTTATCTAAATCATAGTTTAGTTTTAGATTTTTGGGTGATTAATATCTTATTATTAGTGGGGCATTTAAGCACAAATCATATAATTATAGTATCTATCAATCAAATAATAGATATATGTATTCACATATCTAGTTTCTATACTTTCATATTTACATGCATATACTCAATTCTTTAACATCACATAAGAAAATGTTGATAATGTTAATTTTTTAAAAATGACATAGACATTTTTTTTGCATAGATTTATGGCACTAGCTAAGGTGTTGTAAGTATTAAATTTTTGGTGTTAGATATGCAAAAACATGAAATTTGAGTGAGATGTTCGTAAATTTTACTTTATTTATATATTTAGCACCTAATTTGTCATATTTACATGGATTTCACTCAAATATTACATAACAAAATATGATAAATGTAAATATTAACATTGTATGTAAATAAATAGAAATTATGTGGAAAGTATGTAAATTTTCTCTTTGTTTTTAGGTGCCATTTTAATTCGTTGCCCATATTTAAAGTCGTATAAGATGAATGAGATTGATGTGGCCGCATCCACAATATATTTATTAAAATGAGCTGTGAAATAATATAACTTTATTTTAAATTTTAAAATTTAAGAATATAAAGATGCTTATTGAATTATGCTAGGTGCGTGATTATTACAAATTTTTTTTTTTTTTAAGTCAGACCGTTGTCAGAAAATTGTCACCGCTTCTAGGTAGATGCGATGTGAAAACATTGCTTACAGCTTTTTGAAAACACATAAGCAGTCAGAATACAGTTTACCCAAACAGGGAAGGTGTGTTTTCAAAACTCCAACGCACTAAATAAGCTGCCCCGAACAGATCCTAAATTTCTTAAATATGATATTTATGTGTTTGACTTTTATGCAAGGAATTTATGTGAACAAAACGTTACAAGTGAATTTAATTTTTGACATCCAAATGTTATTTCTAAAATGAACTAAACAAGTATATTTCACTTGCTTTCAGGAACAAAGTCCTAATAGTAGATGCCGGCCTGCTTACAAGACTTCCACAACTTCAATCAAAAGCAAACCTTTCAACCAAGAAATCACTCGCTCCCCTGCTCCTCTCCATATCCTCCCTTGCCAAAACCCAAATCCCCATCAATTCCCTCCCCATCCTCTCCTTCCTCCTACACATCCTTCGCTCTCCCCTGCGCCCCGCCGACACTCCAATCCTCGTCTCCGCCACCACCGCTCTCTACAACCTCTCCACTCAGCTGGACAACTCCAAATCCATCATCTCCGCTGGCGCCGTACACCTCCTCTTCAACCTCTGCTTCTTCTACCCAAAAGCCGCAGAAGCCGCTCTCGCGACTCTGGCAAACNAAATCCATCATCTCCGCCGGCGCCGTACACCTCCTCTTCAACCTCTGCTTCTTCCACCCAAAAGCCGCAGAAGCCGCCCTCGCGACTCTGGCAAACCTGACGCTCACCGAAGAAGGCAAGAGAGGCATTGAAGAAGAGTCGTTGGTCCCCGAAGCGCTCGTGCATGTCATGGCAAGAGATGAGGAGCCGAGGTGTCAGGAGCTGGCGGCTTATCTGCTGATGGTTGTTGTGGGAAGGAGTGAGGAGAAGAGGAGGAGGGTGGTTGAGATGGGGTTTGTTGAGACTTTAATGGAGGTGGGGTTGGTTGGGAGGAGTAAGGTTGTGAGGGAAAAAGCGATTTGCATGCTTCGATGGTTTCAGGATGGGAGGAGTAAGGGGGGGATGGGAGATGTGAAAAGGTGTAGAAGGGAGATTAGGTGTTTGGTGAATGAGAGTCTTGATAGGAATATGGAGAGTATTTTGAGGAGAGGTGCGGGGCAGATGAAGAACTGATGTTCGTTTGTAATTAATGGCTAGGGTTCTAAGTGGGTGTGTTTGGCTCGTTCATATTTCGAGCTCAAAAAGTATGTTCGTGTTCGGCTCGTTTGCTCAGCGAGTCGAACACGAGTTGTCACAAACAAAGAGTAGTTTTGACAATCTTAATGACTTAGTCATAAGATCTTAAGGGTTGGAACAAGATTTAAAAAATATTGCTTATATTAAAACATCATCTGAATCTAATTTAATAATTTTTATTCTATTTTCTTAATTAATGCTTTTAATTTATTATAATTTTTTGTAACAATTTTTTTAAAATACTACTCATATATATATATATATATATATATTTGATGAGTAAAGCCGAACACAAACGAATAAATCTTTGTTCATGTTCAGCTCGTTAACTTAGCGAACAAGCTGAACACGAGTTATTCTCGAACAATGAACGTTTCGACAGCCCCTTTAATGGCGAAGAAAACTATTTTGAAATTCTGTTGTTAAAGCTTATAACTAATGAGTTGAATATTATCGCACGATTTAAGCTATAAATCCTAATAAATTAATTAAAATAAAAAGCCTTGTTCATTAATCTTCTCCAAAGATCATCTAAATCAACTTGTTACGTAAAGATGGTTCTTGTTTAAGTAACCAAAAATGATTGCGGAAGAAAATGTATGATGAATAAAGTCTTTAATTTTCTCTAATCTTAAACTAATGCGTAAAGAACCTAGTAAAAATATTGGCTTCTTTGTAGAAAAGTAATTAAGAAAAATTAAAGAAAAACTATCATCATAATTAAACAATTGCTTCAAAAATTCTTATTTTTCATCATTCTTTTCAATCATTCTACTCAATTGTGAGCGCAACAAGAAATCTCCATTGGGATAAATTTTTCTAGATTAAGGGTTTGCTTAGGGCAGCTTGTGAGTTTCAGAATAAGCAACTTATCCTAAAACGCGGCCCGCGGGTCGACTGCTAGGGTCGACCCCCGGTTTGAGTTTAGTGTAAAAAACTCAAACGCAGTAGACAGCGTAAATGCCGCCGCACTTATAAGCTGCCCCAAACGGCCCTGAGTCTTATAAAGCCATCCATTTAAAAAGAATTTATTTTTTATTCTCTTAAGAAGGGGATTCCTTAGTTTAATAAAGAGGATTCCTTATGTCATAGTTTATAATTTAATTTGAAATCCAGAGTATTCTTCTCTTCTACAAATAAGGTTGTTGTTAGGAAAGGCAAAACAATCTATTTTTTGAATTGCTTCATTTCCATGGGTGTATGCAATCTTCAAATAATAAGTACATCTTACTTTATAAATAAGAGATTGCCTTGTTTTAAATTTTGTTTTAAATTCCTTAAAATCATTGTTTACTTGTGAGAGCAAGATAGTGTATTTGGACATTTTGTTTAATGCCATTTAATTTTATAATATTTATGGATACTTGATTAGCATGCTTCTTGATACTATTATTTTATCTTGAAATTCTCTACCACTTAAACTATTTAACTTTGGCTAAATTACACAAAGGATCACCAGAAAACCCCCTCCCCTCGCCTATTTTAGTGCCCTCTCTCTACCTTGCACCTCGCAGAAGCATTTCCTTCCCTTCTTACTTTCTCCTTTCACTCCTCCTCCTTCTGATGCTTCCTCTCCATGGTTTGATAATTTTTTTTCTATTCTATTATTTTATTTAGGTAATTATAATATTAATTATACTAATATTATTATTATATATACATTTTTTTACTGTTATAATACCTTTTTTTAAATTATTTTTTATATGCGAAAATACTATTCGTATTTTTTATAACATTATAATGTTATAATGCTTGTATTTCTTAGAATTATTTACGAAATACTGAAATGTTGCCCTATTTTTTTGAAACGTTAAAATGATGCACGAATCATCATGGTCTTGTCTAACACTTCATTGCTAGCAAGATACAAACAATTTAGTTTTATATTTAGTTTATTTAAATCTCAATGGAGTTTATTTGTATTTATATTTATCGTGCAATACTTCTTATTAGAAGAGTAAAATAGAATTATTCTTAGGCTAAGGTTATATGCATATGAAATGTAATGCTCTTGAAGCTATAAAAAACTTTGTCAAAAAGACTTAAATTGCCTAAGGAGATATTATATCTAGAAGTTCTTATAGCTATGAATGCATTTTTTTCATTGCATATACCAGAATAATTAGCACTTTATATTGTCAATACCAGAACAATTAGCACTTTATGTCGTCAATACCAGAACAATTAGCACTTTGTGTTCCATTCAAATACAAATGAAATATGAATTAAGTTGGAATTAATTACTTTTTATTATGCAAAAAAGGTAGAAAAGTCTTTGGGCTAGGGCTATATGTATATGAAATGTAGTGGTTTCGGAGCTATAAAAAACTTTGTCGAAAAGGCCTAAGCTGTCTAAGGAGAGCTTGAGACGTAAGTGGTTTTTGTACCCCCTCATTACATGGAAGTTCTTATAGCTACGAATGTAATATTTTCATTGCATATACCGGAACAATTAGAACTTATAAGGCACATTTTCCGACTTCATCGCTAAATTTTAGCTCTTGCACTGCATGATAAAAACTAATTTTAAAGTATAAGTACGAACATGTCACGCTTCTTAATATGTTTTGATGGTAACTTGTGAGTCACGGATGACATCACTCCCACCTATGTTGTGGATGTGATGAACTCAGACAGAGTCAGGTGTAATACTTATTTTTAAATTAATCTCATAATATTGTCTTAACTATATATGTTAAGTAAATTTAATTTACAATTTCATACGTAGGTTATGTGGACACCAAATTTAGATGAAAATATAGTGTTATTAAATAACATTTGTTTTGAAAGCATAGATATTTGGATTGTTCGTGTTCCACAAATAAACTGGAAGTGTGTCGAGATGCACCTTTTAGATGGTGTTATGCGTCAGTTTTCAAGCACCCAGTCTATAACCATTAAGCACAACGAACAAGGTTTTTAGAAAGTCAATAAGCGAGCTAAAATAGGAATTGACTCGAAGCATTATCACAATAAATATATTAAGATATGGAATAATCATCAGTTATTGATTGTGCCAATGAACCCACTAGAGGGAGACAGAGAGGAAGAATTGTATCCTTATTTGCAGTGATATTGGTCTTGGATGTCGGTCTACTTGGTGAAGCCTCCAAATATGCAGTACCCTAAACATATGAGGTTCCATCATTTGACCTACAGTGGACAACAACTACTGGTGGAGACTTAGATTTAAATTTTCAGAACATTCTAATGTCTGCACCTATTTCTGATGTAGACATTGAATTCGAGACACCACAATTTTTTTCTCCACTAAATCCCAACGAAGAAATATGTTTAAAGTCGTGAGATGCTAAAAATGATACAACTGAAAGCTATGTTATTGAAGAAGAACCTCAAGAACATCAGTTGTATCATCGACCACTACGACCACCATTTCGATCTACACTGGGTCCATGCGCAATTCCACCCCGACGGAGACGATAATGTTTTTTGAAGGGTAGAATGATTTTTTAACTCAAAGTAAGTTTTTCTTTAAAGAAAAATTCGAAAGTGCACGTTATTTATTTGTTTATACTGCACATCTTAAAAAAAAAAACTTATATGTATAGGGGAAAGTTTCGATGATGCTGCAATAGAAAGTATTGAATGTGATGATTTGAAAGCTTTCAAGGAAGGAGTTAGTGGACATACAACTTTTGGGGAAAACAAATTTTGTGGAGACCTTCAATGAATACATGTCATTTTAATATTTTTAAATGTTATTTTCAGTTATCTGAAACAAGTTTGAATTTATGAAATGCATGCTAAACTTTGAATTTTTTTTTATTTTATTTACATTATATATTTTCTTTAACATTTTATTTTAATATGACTAACGACTCAATCGTGCTACACATATAATTTTGCACTTTTCATTTGAAATTTAAAATATTTGTTATTTATATTTATTTAGCATCAGTTCAACCCCCATTTCAACCCTTGTTTAAACATGTTGAACTAATGAGGCTTGAACATTTCATTTTCGGTTTCATGTCCGGCTCTATTTTCAAAACATTGCGACATGCGATGTTGATTCAACCCCTTAGACAAATAGGTTGGATCTAACGAGATAGAAATTAACTGAAAATTCTCGTATATCGATCTTTGTGTATGCACATACATAAGTACATAGTACATAAATCTTATGTATTTATATATCTCACATTTAAACTTTTATCTTTACACTCAAAACATTTAAAGGTATGTTTGTGACAGCTGAAGCTTATTGAATAATTGGCTGATAAGTTGATTAAAAATAATATGTTGATAAGCTAGATGCAGTGGCTAGTACAAATTTTTATTTTTTTAGAAAGCTGTCATCACACCTAAATATATGCGGTCAGCGTTTTGAAAACACATAACGCATTTTACCAAAACATGTTAGGTGCGTTTTCAAAACGCTACTGCACCAAATAAACTGCCTCAAACAGACCCTAAATCTTTAAAATTGCATAATAAAATAATAAAAAAATTATTATTTTTAAAATATAAAAAATAAATTTTCGAACATAGGCTTAAACTTAAATAATATATATAAATATGGAAATTTCGACGTGATATAAGTAAGTTATTTTAATTAATTTTCCAATTTCGTCTAAATAACACCAATACTCCACCCCTAAATCTAACCATTTCAATTCGATTCATTAAATACGGAACCTTTTCTTTTTTTTTTCGTCGGTGCCTTTCCGTATTTTTTTTTTCAGAAAAATCGGGTGGAAATAGCAATACGTACGATTCGATTGCCGTGTTCGGACCCGAGACCTTATAAACTAAACGATCAATATTCCATGCTGCTTTTAGACCTTATTAATCGGGGTTTTCTGCGTCTCAGCCTCAAGCCGTCCTTCTTCGTTAGGGTTTCCAATCCTCATCAATGGCGGCCGTGGACACTTCCTTCAAGAAACGCAAGGTCGACGAGAATGGTGCAGCCATACAACCTCTGTCGGCTAATCTGACTAGCGAGGATGCCCGAAAGATTATCGGGTCCTTCAGCCAGGAGCAGCTCGTGGACATCGTCGNGTGTTCTACTAATAAACTGGAAGCGTGTCGAGATGCACCTTTTAGCTGGTGTTATGTGTCAGTTTTTAAGCACCCGATCTATAACCATTAAAACCAACAAACAAGGTTTTTAGAAAGTCAATAGCGAGCTAAAATAGGAATTGACTCGGAGCATTATCGTAATAAATATATCAAGATATGGAATAATCATCAGTCATTTATTGTGCCAATGAACCCACTAGAGGGAGACAAATAGGAAGAATTGTATCCTTATTTGCAGTGATATTGGTCTTGGATATCTCTCTACTTGGTGAAGCCTCCAACTTAGCCACTTGATATTTATTACACATGATCACTACGAGAGAAAATATCTGTAAGTATTTGTATTTTTTATAGCTACTACTATTTTTTATTATAATATATAATAATAATCTAAAATGAACAATTATATAGTTGGATTACTTTATTCGTAGTAAGAACATCGCAGAAATGTTTGGAGGGGATCTAGAGCAAGTACTAGTACCATGAAACAAGGTTACTATGAGATTTTGGAGCTATCACGCAGAGCAGAAGAATCATTGCACAATGATTATACAATATTTGATCGACCTAGTTGACATGATTTTGAGCAGAGCAATCTCATAATACATATGTCAGATCTCAAGGCTCATGTAGTTCAACCTCTGATGTTCCACATCGGTTGTCTTGTTCTGCTGCAAGGCGATCAACAAAAAAAGCTCCGAGGAGATCTTCAATTAGCAAAACACATCGATCTTAGTTGCAAGAAGCACAAGAACAATAATATCCCAAAGATATATGTTTGTCATAGCCAATCAGTATTTGCGGGACCCTCCGTTTATATAGGGTCATCCAACTATTCAAGACCCTCCAAATATGCAGTACCCTAAACATATGAGGTTCCATCATTTGACCTATAGTGGACAACAACTACTGGTGGAGACTTGGATTTAAATTTTCAGAACATTCTAATGTCTGCACCTATTTCTGATGTAGACATGGAATTCAAGACACCACAATTTTTTTCTCCACTAAATCCCAACGAAGAAAAATGTTGGAAGTCATAAGATGCTACAAATGATACAACTGAAAACGATGTTATTGAAGAAGAATCTCAAGAACATTAGTTGCATCATCGACCACTACGACCACCTTCTCGATCGACACTGGGTTCATGCGCTATTCCACCCCGACGGAGAAGATAATATTTTTTGTAAATATTATGTTAGTTGATTTAATTTGTTTAATTAATTTAATTTATTTTATTTTGCAAATGTTTCAATATGAAATAAAATTTTCAAATTTCAATTTTTTTCTCAGTTTATTTAATTTGTTCGATTTTATTTTTCAAGTAATAAAAAATGAATTACAATTTATTAATTAATGTAGAAATTAATTTTATTGTTTTTTAAAATGCATAGAATAAATAATAATAATATTTAATATACTATCTATTGATAATATTATTATTTGTGGTAAAGTGTGCATCCTCACTACGTACGTGCCCGCATAGGGGGTGAATCTGCTCCCTCTCCATTTGCTAATTCGCTTTATTAAGGTGATCCTTTATATAACTTTTTAGCTTCTTATAACTATTAAATACGATCGAACAAATTAAATAAACTGAGAAAATTGATTGGCATATTATCATTTATTTATAACTATTCATGTCATGTCAAAGTAAAGAGTCATTATATACAACAGCTAAATTTGTGCGGTCAGCAGTCATTCATGTGTCAACCATTGAATTCTTGGCACATCTAGCTCAAATATTTGGGTTGCCCGATCAAGTACTGAGAAAGAATGAAATGTCGAAGGCTAACCTCCCTCATTCCTTGCTTGGATATGATGAGGGAGCTAATTGCAAAGGAAAAATTGAAATATCATCAAGTGGCTCTAACAAGAAGATTATCTTCATTACAAGTTTCCAATGCTAAATTTAAATTCTCCCATGGGTCTTTGATTTTTTACCAAATGGAGCCCTACAATTAATTCCCATCTTGCTCATGAATAATAATGCACACCAACCTACCATCTAACTAATGTTAGTGTGCCGCATGGAATTAGGGAGCCTCCAATCCTTAGCCTTTTCATTGCTTATTGCTATAGTTGGTCAAGTTTCTCTCATACATTACCACAATTCTAAGTCCTCATTCCACTTGCCCAACTTATAAGTACTTAAATTGAAACTCTACCAAATTATTTATCTAGAAAGAGGAGAGAGAGAGAGAGAGAGAGAGAGAGAGAGAGTATTTGAAGTGGTGCAAAAAAATTTCTCCAACTAATGCAACTGTTGCATGAAAATCCCCTCTAAAAAATGTCATAGTGGCGTAGATTATCCCCTTCATAAAACATCACAAGGGTGCAAGAAATTCCCTTAAGAATATGTCACAATATAAATGAAAAATCCTCTCCAGAATGCTAAGTAGGGAGACTCTAAATTTTCTCTAAGAAAAATTCTCTTTGGAATGCGTGGTTAGGTAGACTTCAATTTTTCTCCTCGAGGAATCCCCTTTGCAATGCACAGCTAGGATGCTCCAATTTTTTTTGTCTGAAGAATTCCCTCTACAATGCACAATTTGGAAACTTTAATCCTTCTGCACGAAGAATATTCTTTGGAATGCATAGTTGAGAAACAATAGCCGCGATCATCTGATCTATTCCACACGGCTGTGTGACCCACTAAGGATCACGCAAGTCAGCGCGGCATGTTGGGCTACTTGCTTGCTTCGGCCCACTTGGTCGCAATCTCGACACTATTCACGACCCAACGCTCTGCAGCTAACCTTCCAGCCAACCACACTTTTGGGTCTGCTCCAATTGGTGCATGGTCCTGCTTGCAGCCGCCACCTATCTCTGTTGCACCTGCGACACTATTTTCTCTATTCTTTTTAAGACTCGAAGTCACTTGCTCGTCTATTTATATGTCATCATATAATTTCTTTTGAGTAAATCACCCTCCAAAATCATATCAATGATTCAAAGATGAGAGAAATGAAAAGAATGATATAGAACAACAAATAGACAACAAATAAAAAGAAATAAACATAATGCTTGTATAGGTAATCCTCAAGTGATGAGTCGATAGTATATGACAAAACAAGATTGGAGCGAAGTACCTCGAAACAGAACATCCACGAAGAAAATCCATTCATAAGCCACTCTTAACTAGAAAACCAAAAAGAACATTTTTGTTTTAGGGTCAAGAGTCTTCCAGAGGAACATATCCCTCTTGTTAATTATAGCTTGGGAGATACCCAATAATTCTCTCAATAAAAGGAGTTTTTCTTAAAATTATCATGAACCCGAGAATAGGTCATCCAATGATGGTTATTTTGTATCGGAACACGCTTCAAATTTCTCGCTAAATCACTTGGCATGGAGTCAGTCTCTCACATCCCAAATGGGTAACAATTCGTTAGCATCAAAACTAATGAAATAACCAAAATAATTTTGATGGGGATGTCCCTATACGTCAAGGCTCACCGTGTCATAAGGGCAGATGGTGAATCATTGTATCTCAAATGGCTGTCAGTTCATCAGTAATTCGGTCGTCAAAATGATATTAAAGAAGTCAAAGGAGCGTCAGGTTTCAAAAGGCCTTAATTATAGGAATGGTAGAATGATTTTTAAACTCAAAGTAAGTTTTTCTTAAAAGAAAAAATTGAAAGTTTACGTTAGTTATTTGTTTATACTGCACATCTTAAGAAAAAAAAACTTATATGTATAGGGGAAAATTTCAATGATGTTGCAATAGAAAGTATTGAATGTGATGATTTGAAAGCTTTCAAAGGAGTTAGTGGACATACAATTTTTGGGGAAACACATTTTGTGGAGACCTTCAATGAATACATGTCATTTTAATATTTTTAAATGTTATTTTTAGATATCTCAAACAAGTTTGAATTTATGAAATGCGTGTCAAACTTTGAATTTATTTTATTTTATTTACATTATATATTTTCTCCAACATTTTATTTTAATATGACTAATGACTCGTTAGTGCTACACTTATAATTTTGCACCTTTCATTTGAAATTTAAAATATTTGTTATTTATATTTATTTAGCATCGGTTCAACCCTTGTTTAAACACCTTGAACTGATGAAGCTAGAACATTTCATGTTCGGTTTCATGTCCGGTTCTATTTTCAAAACATTGCGGCATGTGATGTTGATTCAACCCCTTCGACAGATAGGTTGGATCTAACGAGATAGAATTTAATTGAAAATTCCCGTATATCGATCTTTGTGTATACACATACATAAGTACATAGTACACAAATCTTATGTATTTATATATCTCACAGTTAAACTTTTATCTTTACGCACAAAACATTTAAAGGTATGTTTGTGGCAGCTGAAACTTATTCAATAATCCGCTGATAAATTGATTCAAAATAATATGTTGATATGCTAGATGCGGTGACTAGTACAATATTTTTTTTTTTAGAAAAGCCAGATCGTTACCAGAAAGCTGTCATCACACCTAAATATGTGCGGCCAATGTTTTGAAAACGCATAATCTATCAAAACGCAATTTACCCAAACAGGTAAGACGCGTTTTCAANGAATAATCCGCTGATAAATTGATTCAAAATAATATGTTGATATGCTAGATGCGGTGACTATTACAATTTTTTTTTTTTTTAGAAAAGCCAGATCGTTACCAGAAAACTGTCATCACACCTAAATATATGCGGCCAATGTTTTGAAAACGCATAATCTATCAAAACGCAATTTACCCAAACAGGTAAGACGCGTTTTCAAAACGCCACTGCACCAAATAAGCTGCCACAAACTGACCCTAAATGTTTAAAATTGCATAAAAAAATAATATTATTATTATTTTTAAAAAAATAAAAAATAAATTTTCGAACATAGGCTTAAACTAAAATAATATATATAAATATGGAAATTTCTACGTGAGATATGTAAATTATTTTAATTAATTTTCCAATTTCGTCTAAATAACACCAATACACCACCCCTAAATCTAACCATTTCAATTCGATTCATTAAATACGGAACCTTTCTTTTTTTTTTCGTCGGTGCTTTTCCGTATTTTTTTTTGCAGAAAAATCGGGTGGAAATAGCAATACGTACGANGACGTGAGATATGTAAATTATTTTAATTAATTTTCCAATTTCGTCTAAATAATACCAATACACCACCCCTAAATCGAACCATTTCAATTCGATTCATTAAATACGGAACCTTTCTTTTTTTTTTTCGTCGGTGCTTTTCCGTATTTTTTTTTGCAGAAAAATCGGGTGGAAATAGCAATACGTACGATTCGATTACCATGTTCGGACCCGAGACCTTATAAACTAAACGATCAATATTCCATACTGCTTTTAGACCTTATTAATCGGGTTTTTTCTGCGTCTCAGCCTCAAGCCGTTCTTCTTCGTTAGGGTTTCCAATCCCCATCAATGGCGGCCGTGGACACTTCCTTCAAGAAACGCAAGGTCGACGAGAATGGCGCAGCCATACAGCCTCTGTCGACTAATCTGACTAGCGAGGATGCCCGAAAGATTATCGGGTCCTTCAGCCAGGAGCAGCTCGTGGACATCGTCGCGGAGGTCATGTTCCGTGACGAAGGCATCCTCGACTCCGTGCGTCAGATCGCAGACCGCGATCTTGTCCAGCGCAAGCTCTTCATCCGCGGCCTTGGATGGGAGACGACCTCCGAAAAGATTCGCTCCGTCTTCTCCAGTTATGGTGAAGTGGCGGAAACTGTGGTGGTCGTCGATAAAGTTACGGGAAAGAGTAAGGGTTACGGATTCATCATTTTCCGCCACGTCGACGGAGCCATCCTTGCGCTCAAGGAGCCCAACAAGAGTATTGACGGCCGCATGACTGTCACCCAGCTTGCCGCTAATGGACCTACCGGCCCCGCAGCTCCCGCACCTCCCGCAGCTACCGCTCCGTCCGTTCCTCCCACTACCGATGTTTCTAGGCGGAAAATCTTCGTTGGTCATGTCCCATCTGAGATGCCTTTTGAGCGTCTCCGGTCCTTCTTTAGTTCTTATGGGGAGATAGAGGAAGGGCCACTGGGTTATGACAGTCAGTCGGGCAAGTTTAAGGGCTATGCTTTGTTCATTTATAAGACAGTGGAAGGTGCTCAAGCGGCTCTTGTTGACCCTGTAAAGAATGTTGAGGGGCACACCTTGCACTGTAAGCTGGCCATCGATGGGAAGAAGGGGAAACCTGGGACCGCTGTTTCTGGTACTGGGGCTCCAGGGAAACCACTGGGAGGCAGAGCTGATGGCCTTGGTGATGGGCTCGGTNACACACCTTGCACTGTAAGCTGGCCATCGATGGGAAGAAGGGGAAACCTGGGACTGCTGTTTCTGGTACTGGGGCTCCAGGGAAACCACTGGGAGGCAGAGCTGATGGCCTTGGTGATGGGCTCGGTATGGGTTCTCAGTCCTCAACACCGGGTTCCTTCTCAAGCCAGTTTGGTGGCCCTGGCGGCGGCTTATCTTCCTATGGCGGTTTCTCCGGCGGTGGCGGGTACCCTGTAGTTGCGACAGGTATCGGCCACAATCACAATCTGAACACTCCTTTGCAATCAGCTGTTGGCTTAGGAAACACGGGTTTGCCTTCAGTGGGCGGTCAGGCTCCTCCCTCACTGGCTGGTTCTGGATTTGGGGGTTATGCAGGAGGTGGTATGGGTGGTGGGCCGTATGGTTATTCATTACAGTATTCAGGCTCTGGTGGCTATGGAGGGTTGGGCACGGGCTCTTCTTTCTATCGCACGCCTGCAAGCTCTGTTGGTATGCCTACAAGCAGTTTTCCTGAGNACCCTCACTGGCTGGTTCTGGATTTGGGGGTTATACAGGAGGTGGTATGGGTGGGGGGCCGTATGGTTATTCATTACAGTATTCAGGCTCTGGTGGCTATGGAGGTTTGGGCACGGGCTCTTCTTTCTATCGCACGCCTGCAAGCTCTGTTGGTATGCCTACAAGCAGTTTTCCTGAGGGCGGCCCATATTCTTCTTCTTCCATGTACCAAGGTCAGCACCATCAGCCTGCAGTTTCATCTCCTGGACACCGGATTCCACCTGGTGGGGGCATGCATCACAACCTACCCCATTATTTCTAAGGTAATTGTTTTCCTCCATTTTTTTTTCATGTATATTTACATAGCATGCTTCATTTTTTTGATTCATTATTTAGCTGATTTTGGAATAACTTGTAGATCACCTGAATATTGGATGGTATGCTTTGTGATTACCATTGTACCATGGTTTGATGCCTTGAGTGTTGTCTGTCTCGTTTCTTTTATATATTCAATTGTACTGATTTATCTTTATATTGAAATGATTTCTTTATTTCATATGTTTGATGTCTTCATTTGTTTTCTTGACGAGAAAATTATATTTCAAACTTAGGTGTTAAAAGTTTTATATAAATTCTCATTGCTATCTATTTGTCGTACTGTTGATGATTTGATTGCTGATTGAATAAAGCTATACTCCCTGTGTAAATTTATATTTAAAGCAATGTTAAATTTTTTGCAATTCTTCTTCTTTTTATATATATGCCACAAAGATCCATAAAATTTCAAATTATTCTGGATTCTGATCAGGGATTGTAGCGATACTCTATTTCATTTATATTTCTCTCCAAGCATGTGTCAAATAGAGTTTTAACCATTTTATACTTTTTGGTTCTTTAAATTAATTAGGTGTGTTAGCTACAAAATATTCACCTGCTGCTTGTCGTTTGTGTTGTTTTAGAATAACTTGTTATATTGGTTCAGGTTTTGGTAGATTAGATTTTGTTTTTTTTGGAGTTTTTTCAATGATGTTTTGATGCATATCGGTTAGCGGGGCATTGTTTTCTATTTGTGTTTGTTTCTGAGACTGACCTTTTTATGTGACTAGTGTTCCTTCTGTTATTGAAGTCATGGTTTAAATTTTACTTCTTGTCATGTTTAAACCTATTTGGGTGAAACCTTCAAACAATTAATTTCAGTTTAATTTATGCTAAATTTTCTTTATAAATGTTGTATGTTTGAAGGTGAGTTGGTTTTTTTAGGGGCTAAAATAACATGTACTTTGATTTTTATCTTAACAAATTAATTCTAATGCTGTTATACTTGCAAGAGGCTTATGATTTGCAGTATGTGATGTCATTTTGTATATTGCATGTTTTCTTATTTTCTTCATGAATGGTTGTTTATATGAATATGATCGAGTTGCTAACCCGTCTTCTTCTTGTTTTTTGTTTTCTTCTTCATTCCATTGTGATTGTTGGCTTCTGGTTTAGCTTGATAGATACTAGATGTCGAGACATCACTCATTAACCTTTGGTGTTTTCTTATTCCATTGCAAACTTTGGAGTATATATGGAGGTTTCTTAGCTACCTTTCAACCATGTTGAGAAGCTTTCTTGGTTTTGAAAGTTCTATACTATTTATGGGTTTGAAGCATGCATTTGGCTGTTCTCTTATCTTTTACATTCAATTGCATTTTGCTATTGTCATTGTGTATGTATGCAATATTAAAATTTATTTCTTTTTTTAATTTTTTGATGCCTTATTTGAATTTTTATCAATTTGAATAATCTTTTGTGTACCTGGATATAATTATGAAGCCATAGGTGCCTTCTTTTGTCCTATAGGAATCTTTGTTTGGTAGCACAACTATTTAAATTACAGTTAATCATCACTTATCTTCACAATTGTGTGCTTTGTATTATTATATTTTTACTTGCTTATATATTGGATGTAGGGATGTATTGCATGTTTATAAAAGTAAAAAAAAAAAAAAAAAGAGATGCGTTGCCATTGGTTGTCTTAACACATTGAGTTAGATATGTTATTTTTGTGTATTTTAAACTTTAAATACAATGCACAAGGCAAAGTCTACAAAACTTTTCTGTTACGTGTAATTATTTATTTACTTTTTAAAATAAAAAAAGAAGATCTAAAGTTAAAAAAATTATTTCTAAGTTATTGATATTTGATTGTTGGAGTTTTGTTGCATGGAGCATTGACATGTTAATGGGCTTCACAATCACATTCTCATGTCGTTTGCCCACCTTCATATGGTTCATTGGATCTAATGAGAAAGGATTTTGACATTCAGCTATGGAAGGAAGTAATGCTTTTGTGGCCATATTTTTCAAAACTTTTACAGTTAATTATGATAAAGTGACGTGTGAACTTTTAAGCAGTGGAAATCGGAAATTTTTTTGCTATCAGTAGTTAATTTTGATTTTTTTTTTTGTTTTTTTTCTTGTCTTATTGATAATTTATTTGATTTTTTTGTTTGAGTTTTCAGGAGCTAGAATATTTGCCAAGTGTTATTTGTAGTTGTTTAAGACAAGACTAGTTGATGTTAATTCAAGCATCAATAAGTAATGCAGGATGTTCAGTCAAGGCTTTCTTTTGTTTATGTGGCATTCAATACTTATTTATATGTAATAAACTAATGCAACGAACATGCAATTTTTACTTGAAAGTAAGCTATTATCTTATAACAATTATTAACAACTCTCACTGAAAACTAAAAATAGAAAAAATCCAATGTATGTGGATTTTTCATTTTATGTAAAATTTTAAAAAATAAGGATCTGTGATATTCACCGATGATTGAGATTTCATGCAAAAGGAGGAGAATGGGATTGTAGAAGATTTGACAGAATTCATTTGTTCATTCAAAGGAAATTTATAAATGAAGAGAGGAAAAGAAAAATTGGGGAAGAAGAAACCAATAAATAAGTTTCATGTTTTCTCTCGTAAAATCTTTTCAAACTCATACTTGATGATGAAATGGAATTTCGGAAGGCGGAGAGTGCTTTGAACATTCAAACTAAATTCTATTGAGCCATAGAAGTGTTTTATCCCCTCTAATTTATGGTCGCCAAGTAGGATCAAATAGGAGACCAAAGAGCCTGCGGCAATAACTGCAGCAGAAATGGGAAGTTTGAAACTGGGTTAGAAATCAGAAATATTGAAGCTTTATGAATTAGAATAGGGACAACACAACATCACCTCATGTAACCTGTTGGAATAAAAACTGTTCCTGTTACCTTAGTTGTATTTTGGTCACTGCAAAATAATTTGGCAAAAAAGCTAGGTTTAAATCTTTTCTTCGCTTTTGACCTGAAAGCTATGATTGCTGTCCTTATATTGACAATGCTTGCTTGTGCTGGTAATATGAGTTGTGATGCCTTTTATTGATGAGCTAATGATAAAATATGAAATAACCAAGCAGATAGAAATTGGTTTGGTCTATGACTTAAAAAAATTTGAAAATTTTAAGTTTAAAGCTATACTTATTCATGTTTTAGCTGCTTGACACCTCTATATGCTACAAGTGATTGGGTAGAACATGCCGCCACCTGAGTTTCTTTTGCCTTCTCTTGTATTCATTTCGAAAAAGAAATGCTTTATACCTATAGTCAACTGCTCTTTCGTAATTTCAGGTAATTTGGTGACATCATATCTTCGATTTTTTTTTATTTGCTTGTCTTCTGGTATGAAAATTTTTTGCAATTAATTTAAAATAGTAATGGCCCATGTAATTTACTTCATTGCCTTATTCTTTTCTGATTACTTTTTCCACTTTTGTTTGTGCTTCTTTTGATGCTGCAAATCTCATAAATAGCATNGATTCTTTTCTGATTACTTTTTCCACTTTTGTTTGTGCTTCTTTTGATGTTGCAAAACTCATAAATAGCATCTTTTCATATTTATTCTTTTTCTGCTTCATGTTGATTACAATTTCTCCTTATTCTGTTAATGATTCATTAGCTGATGTATTTTTCTTTATTTTTTTTTGCTATATATATCTTATATGTTTGATAGCTGTGTATTTAATGAATTTCAGTATAATGGTTTTTTTTTGGAGTATTTGTTTTAGTATTTATTGGTTGATATTTTGAAAAATTATGGAAATTTTAGTTGTATTATTTTATTGTTATTTATCTTAGAGGTGGTATTTTGTTGCGAATTGATTGTGGATGTCAAAATTTTTTTACGGACTCTTGCACAAATAATATTTGTGATATATTTTTTCTAAAGATGATCTTAGTTTATAGATGGGAATGCTTCTCCATTGGTCGGTCATCCCATGTGATTTTAGGCCTTAGTTTTTTTTATGATTCATTTTGCCTATATGTCTAAAGTTTTTGCCAAAATTGGTTTTTTGAAGTTTTGAGTATCTTTGAAAATCATCATGTCATGCATTCATTAATTTTGTTTCTTTCTTAATGGTGTTGAGAAGTCCTTTTTCTAGATTATTTTTTATTGACAACGCTCAGTTTATTAGTTTGTCTGGCATTTCAGTTTGGTACTTATTACTAGAAACCTATTTTAGAATTTGTTACAAATTTTAGAATGTGGTTTTACAGTGTTATGAAAGGTGGACCAACGGATGGATAGCATTAAGGGTCTATTCTGAATTTTTTTTTACTACTTTGCTATTCAGACTATTGTTATAATATCTTTTAAAGCTATTGTAGCTCGAGCTGATGATATTGTTTGAATAATTTGTTGTTTGTGTGTTGTCTGAAACTGAGAAATTGTTTATTATTCATTTGTTTAAATTATTAGTTGTTATTATTTTAACTTAAAAGACTAAAATACCCCTATATTTTAATGATATCAGATGATCTTTTTTACTTAATTATATTTTTAATTATCAAATGTTAAATGTCTGAAATAAATATTAATAAAGTATTAAGTCCTAATTTAGCATAAAACAAAACAATATATAAATGAAAAATATTTAAAATATATATCATATAAGTCAGGAAACATGATTCGGACGAGCAGATGGAGGCCTGATGATGATGAGATGGAGATGGGATGGTTTTTTGGGCCTTTTTTATATCATTTAAACATGCGAAACAGAAAAAATTTAGAATAACTTGCCTCTAGTAATATAAGAATGAAGTTTTACAGAGACCTTCTCAAGATAAATATGCAGCCAAACAGTTTACAAATACCTCTTCCTCTTTCAAGAACAGAAAATACTGATAAAGCTGTGTCGAAGGAGAAGACCTTAGTTGCATATGTAAAATTTGTGCAAACGATTTTACATGAGCTACTGTTAAGAAAACTTGTAGCAGTGTATTAGCATGGATCTTGATGATGATCATTCGTTATTACAGGAATCTTCAACCAACGTGCAGTCGTTGAATATCTTGCACTTTTTATTTGCCTTTTTTTTTCACAGGTTAAATGCCTTTGTCTTTTATAATCTAAGGTCTTCTTGTATTGGCTAATGGTAATATTTTCCATCGCGCATTCCTTTTTCCTGTCTTCTTTTTCGGTCATATTTTAATTATCATAGTTTGTATTTATCACTTGNTTCTATTTTCTTTGCATGTGCCGTTCCTAGTTGCATATTGATGACGTTTTGCATGATTACTAGGTTGTTTTGCTACTTTTTTTGTTCCAATGTTTGATATTTCTGGTTTCTCTATGAAGGATAAACTTCAAATGTCTGGGGTTGTAATTCTAGTAATTATATGCATTAATGTTTTGTCGTGTGACTTGCCTACCAAATGGGACCATGTTTCCTACATTTGGTAAAATGTTATCTGATTTGGTATTTGTGACCTTGTCTTATCCTGTACTTGGAATACTGTGAAACTTTGTTTGTTATTACACTTCCTCCAATGAAATTTAAATTCCTTGCTTGCTGATTTATCAGGAAGTTTTGTATCTTTCTGGCAATTTTGTCTTTTATTTTTTTATAATGTCAAGTAAATTGTATTGATGTTTAGTAAAATTATGTTTAAGGGAGCTGTGAGTTCTGATTTTCTGGTATGAAATTGTTGTGGCTTTGTTATGAAATGTTTGAACAACTAATATGCTATAATATGATATCCTATTTTTAATTTGTATATATCTGATTAAAAATTAGGATTACTTAATTATATAAACAGTAAATTGTGTTGATGTTTGGTAAAATTAGGTTTAAGGGAGCTGTAGGAGTTCTGGTTTTCAGGTATGTAAATGTTGTAGCTTTGTTATGAAGTGTTTGAATGTCTAATATGCTCTAATATGTTATTCTACTTTAAATTTGTATATATTTGATTAAAAATTAGGATTAATTTATTAAATGAACAAGCTAAAAACTATCAGATCTTTTATTGGAGAAGATATCTAAAATATGTCTAAGAAAGCTAAGTCAACTTTTATACAACTTTAATTTGTTTTTTAGTTTCTCAAAACTATTTTTTCAATGCTCTAAAATAGCTTTTGCAGTTGAAGCATAAACAGGCACTGGAAGGCTATTGCTAAATAGAACTTGTTTATTTATTTTGCTTTCTCCAATGTTTGGTAATGTTGATCGCTTTAACCTGTATTAATTGTGTAGTTTAGGTTTCGGTTATTTCTTATTTTATGCTTTTATTTTTTCTCTAATGAAATTGAATAATATGATATACCAAAGTGGCCTGCATCTTTCTTCTAATTTGCATTGAGAGTAAGAGATGAGCATGATAACTGCAGTTTTGGACTGTCTTCCACTTCATTTGCATTGCTTTCTTATTCTCCTTTGTTTGGACAATGAGAGGTGTGACATTGGAGTTTTATATGTTCACATTTATATAGAGAAATGGAGTGCTCTTCTTAGTTGACTGAGTTTGGCCTTTCTAAATAATTCCTTCATGACCAAGGGACCGAGAGTCAGAGAAATGCTTTTTATATGTGTTGTTTTTTGCATCTGTTGCATGCCCATCCAAATCACTTAGCACTTCCGACTATTTGAACCGTCATGAATCTTGGATGTATCACTAAGGTAAATATTGTAAGCTTTCTAGCCGTGACTGCTGTTTTGAGGCTACAATTCTTCTCATACTTTGACATGCCAGAGCAGTGATTTTTTTTTTATTATTTTGTTTGGCATTTACATACATAGCACAAAATTCTAATGCATTTACATATCTCATACCTAAACTTTCATATTTACACACAGAGTATCATATAAAAAATGGCACCATATTACCACTTCTTAAAAGTGGTTTACACATTTTCATGCATTGGTTCAAAGCACCTAAGTGTTGTGTGTGTGTAAATATGAATGTTTTGGCGTGGGACAAATAAATGCATGAGAATTGTATGCTAGGTATGTAAATTTTCCTTTTTATGGTTTATTTTTATTAGGGTAGTTGAGTTTGGTATAAGCTCGACCAAAGTTGTAATTAGGCTGTATGTATTCTGGCCCCAGATTAAGACTTAGGTTTGTCTTTGAACATGCCAAGTAGCTGATTTTAGTAGAACCATTTTCGGAGATAGGTAGCCCCTCTTTGATATTCTCTGTTTCCTATCCCAGGCCCTCCTTATTTCCCTTTTGTGCCTTGTCAAGGCAAATTTTCTGGTTTTCTTCTGCATGAGATTACTGTAAGTATATTAGGAGTGGGGCCTAGTTCATATAATTATTCCTCAACATTACTTACTACTATCCCGTGGGACCTTTTTGCACTAAATAAATTCTAGATCCTGTTTTGGAGACATCTGCACAGTAACACCTTAGATGTTGAGTAAACTGGCACATTGAATGTCTGTTTGATTCTGTTTCTGTATTAGCCGGTTATTCATTAAAATGGCAAAATGAATCATAAGCAAAGTAAATGAAGCATGGGGATACTAAATGAAATATATAAACATGAAGAATTAAAACTACCTCACTTTGGCTGATAAGTTAAATTAAAATTGTAAGTTATGGATTATGCGTTTGTGTGCATGAATATTGAATGATCAAAAGATGATACTTTGAAAGAACTTGGAATAAAATATTGACGAGGTTCTTGTACGAGCTCAAAAAAGCATCTTGCATGGTTA
This sequence comes from Phalaenopsis hybrid cultivar, assembly GCA_002079205.1. Classification (NCBI taxonomy): domain Eukaryota; kingdom Viridiplantae; phylum Streptophyta; class Magnoliopsida; order Asparagales; family Orchidaceae; genus Phalaenopsis; species Phalaenopsis hybrid cultivar. Next base: position 315,030 of record JXCR01133254.1, read on the forward strand.
TTACTTTCAATTTTCGAAGGCTAATGAAATGTTTAAGAGTTGCCATTCTATTGAGTGGATCTCTTGCTAGAGGATGCTTCACATTTGGGCTCTTTTAACCTTGACTGTGAGATACTGCACTTTTATTATTACTTCGCAATTTTGGCATGGCTTAATTGTTATTTTATGTAAGCTATATTATTATTCATTGAAACTTCCATAGTTGGTGGTTTTTTCTTTTTCTAGGTTGCAAGTAGGTCGTACGATCATTATAATTATGATTATTAACGTTTGTAATAGTTTCAGATAAAATACTATTAAGAATTTTATCGATTTTTCAGTTGTGAAAATTGGACTCTTAGTGATGAATCATGATTTCTTCCGCTAATGCACTGGACAACTATAGTGCTAATATTATCACGTTGAATAATCAATTGTAAGTAAAACTCTTCAGTCGAAATATTATTCATTGAAACCTGTTTGATGCAGATTTGCAACTAGAATAAGGCTGTGTTTATGCAAAATTATATCGCTTTATTTTTCTTTGGAACATTTAGATGCATAGCGCACAATTCTGATGTATTTGCATATCTAAACCTAAGCTTTCATATTTATGCCCAACTCTCATACCATTAATATCACATAAAAATATCACTACGATCATTTCTTTTTAAAGAAGCATACGCAGGTTTTAAATACTAAAGTGCTATGCACTTAAATATGAAGTTTAAGTGCGAGATATATAAATACATAAGAATTGTGTGCTATGGATGTGAACGTACCCACCCTTTCTTTTTCCTTTCAATTTGAGCTAAGACCATTAATCTAGTCTAAGAATATGCTGTTAGGCTATTTACTCCATCCTTAAACTTTCATAATGAATAATTAATTATTCATAACATGCTCATCTTCAGTAGTTTGTTAGTGTTTATATTTTCAAAAGCTGTCTTTAAACTGTAAGACGATTGTTTTTATGCTTAACCTTAATATAAAAAATAAGAAGGGCATTTACATACATACCACCAAATTTTCATGTGTCAACATGTCTAACATTAATTTTTCGCTTTATATATATATATATATATATA
>JXCR01133254.1:319267-329636 GCA_002079205.1 Phalaenopsis hybrid cultivar
ACAAGTATTAGATATGTAAATATCTCTATATATATTTAACTAAAAACTGTATTTAAAAAACCCCCTAATATTTAAATAATTGCGACAGAATCAGACCGTAGATAGTTTTAAAATGGAAATGGTAGATGTACCTCTTGTGTTCCGGAGATATGCTGCGGAAGAAGACTGCAGTCTTGTTGGGGTTCACATGGCGATCCACCCAATCAGCCCACGTCCTCATAGCTATCCCGTATGCGGAGTCCCGCTCCATCTCCCCCACCAGCTCCCCTCTCCACTCGTAGTATTTCCAACTGCTCCATATTTCCATCCACCCACCAAACTTTCGTCAAAATTAGTAATATCTCAACTGACATGATGAAATATTAACACATTGGATTACATCATTACCCCATTCATCTTTTACATATTACACACCACCCATTTTTTTTCATGTATTTACATTTCAATAACTTTAATTTTATTTTTATTATATTTATACTACCCAAATCTTTCATAACATATCTAAGGCTCTTTATTGGATTTTTGTCCTTCCTCCAAAAATATTACATTGTCCTTCTTTACTATAACCCCTCTTACATTGGGTCTAGATGGACAGTTTGCCCCTCTTTAAAAATGATACTGGTTCCGCCTCTATCTGTTTGAGTATACTTTCGACTTTCAAATCAAGAAATTTAGGTTTTGCGACAACAAAAATTTCATGACCTCAAAACGGAGAAGACAAGAACCGTTCATCCACATGATTTTTGATGACAAATAAGGTCTAAAATATCATTATTTTAGCTTTTAAAAGTGAGATACATATTTTCATGCTTGGATAAGGTGATATATATAAAAAATAAAGCTTAAATAAAAATAAAAAAAAGTTTAAGACATGTAAATATACTGGGAACTTAGTGGCATGTATGTAAATCTTTGATGTATATATTGCAAAAGTGAAAATTCACGTACCTTCTCATTCTGCCGCTGTGTGTCCACCAGTGGCCGGTGTTGAAGACAAGCACGGCGGCGCTCCGCCACAAACGAGACTCTTCCGGCATCTTATCCAGCTTGAGAATTTTATCCCCCTCTTTGTTCTCGTCCACTCGCACCAGAAATGGACTCCAGTAGAACTCCACCGAACAATCATAATCCTTCAAATCAATTCAAAATTAAGTTACTTTCTATCTAATTAATTTCCTCAGATAATTAGCAAGAACTTGGTTGAACCTACAATGGCTCGAAACAGCTTATGAGAATCTCGCAGCTTGATTACGGTGCGCGAAGGATGAACAGAAGAATAGAGAAGACAGGCGAGCGACTCCCACTGATTCCTATTCAACGAATCTCCTACAATAACCATGCGCTTACCCCTCAACCACAGCAGCATTTCAATTCCATTAAACCTTCAGAATATTTGAAATCTACAGTATAAGTAACTGAGTTTCAGATCTCTTTCTCAATCATCTGTGCTAAAAAAAAAGGTACCTTGGGATGTCACAGCCTTGCGGCTCCCATTTCCAGTGCATATAGTCAGAGTCCGGCCTCCCATTTTTCTGACAATTGACCTGCTGGCTCAGAAAGGGGCACTGCCTCTCCGTGTAAAGAGGATATTCCTTGGGATCATAAACCCATCTTCCTTCCAATAAGTTGCAGGTCTGTTTCTGAAGCAGGGCTTCAGGTGCAGCGTTAGGTTGTGGAGAAGGAGCAATGACGGGCGCCAGAGCAGGAGGAGGAGAAGTAGGAGCGATAATACTGTAGGCTGCAGGGCATGGAGCTTCTGCTGAGTGGTTGGAGTTGGGACTGAGGTTTAGATTATAGAAGCTGAGAGCTTGAAGGGATTCGACGGAAGTTGAAGAAGGGGTGTAGTTCTTGTTTAGATATGAAGACAGGAAGAAGATGCCAATGAAGCCGCAGAGCAAGCAGAAGAGCCATTTCAAGTTCAGTGGGGGCTTGCTGGAGGATTCCATGAATGATGTGGCCTTCTTCCCAAGATGGGATTTTTTTTTCAACTTTTTGACGGAGGAAGGAGTGAGGTTAGGTAATGGCGAATATGGAACTTGAGATTGGCGCTATTTCTTATAAAAGTTTGGAGCTTGAGTGGATTTGAAGGATTACAGGATATTTTAATTCTTGCTCTGCGCTTAGTTAGATAATTTGCTAAGATAGTTCCAGAGAGTTTTATTATATGCAATAAAACAGTTACAATGATTTGAGGATGAGAGAGGAGTTTCCTAAATTTTTATTATTGTTAGTGTCTTTAGTTTAAATTTTTTAAGCGAAATTTGCATAAAAACCACACAATTTTTATGATATTTACACTTATAGCAGTTTTGTGTCATAAATCTATGCACCAAAATGCATGTCTCACCTAACAAAGGAAGTGATGATAGTGTTTTTGATGTGAAGTTGTTTAGGTGTCAGATATGTAAATACATCAGAACTGTGTGATATGTACGTAAAAGCCCCAATTTTCAAATTAAAAATCAGCCACTTCTAACTTCTCCTTATTCCACCATTAATGCATGGGTGTTAGCAGTTCAGTATAATCATAACAAGGATAGCAGGGGTCAAACACGTAAAAAAGTCATAAAAAAGGTTTTTTTTGATAGAAAATCTCAGTAGAATCTCTCTTCATCAACAGAACAACAAGATTTTGCAGCTTAAAGAGACAGTAACTTAATGATTGCAAGTGCTTCTAATTTTTGTTTTTATGCCTGCTAATAGACCAAAGGGAACATATGAAGGCTCCAACTGGCGCTGGGGGAGGCCGGTTGGGTATTTCTGCAAAAGATTTAATTATCTGAATTCACAAATTATTTGTACGCACATGGATGATAGGAGATGGTGGGGTCTTGGTGCATGCATAGTAATAGTTTTAGTTAAGTCACAGATAACAGGCTCATTGCTTTAGGTGCAGAGTTAGTACAACAACTCCCTGATGAAAAAGCATATATTTATAATTTAGACCTTCTTAGATGTCTATGATTGCTGCAGTCAAAAATACAGATAAGCAAGCCATTAATTTTTTTTCTAGATGGCTTTTAATCCCCGCAACCAATCCTACAGCTGAAAATAAAACTTATATTGGTTTGTTTTTCTTTTATAGCAATAACTTGTGATGAGTTATGAAAAAAAAAATCTTAATTAGTACTCAATATTTGGTGGGTTCGGGGGGAGCGATGCAACCGGCATAGCTACGTTTAGTTGCGGCATAGTCATGCTGGCCGGCCGGCATAATCATGCCATACCCTTGGTGTTGCTTAAGGATGTGGGTGCGTCGAGGCTCGACAACTTGAGCAGTGTGTCACGGATAAATAGTCCCACATCGGCTAGGTGTAGGGTCGAAAAGCAATATTTAAATCATGGTATGCCCACCTCTCTTAAGGGGTTTTTTGGGAGGTGACAAGTGATATCAGAGCAGATTACTGTCTGCTATGTGTGTGGACTCTCTATGGTCCAGTGGGACCCTCGGTGGAGCCGATCCGTGACGAGGGCGTCACATGAATGGGTGGAGGAGAATGTCACAGACCAATAGTCTCACATCGGCTAGGTGTAGGGCCGAAAAGCAGTATTTAAATCCTTGGTTGCCCACCTCTCTTAAGGGCTCTTTTGGAAGGTGACAAGCGGCTGCATATATATATATATAACCAAGTAAATTTGGAATCATGTGCTGTGGAATGCTTAAACTGAAATCCATTGACCATAGCAAATATTTAAAGATTGTGTTTGAGTAAGCCATAATGGAGGACTTTTTTGGGGAAAAATATGATGGAGTTAACTTGAACTTTACATATGCCATGAGAGAAAAACATAAGAAAGTTCTGGCCTTAAGACAAGGAGATAAAGAAGACACTTAATAGACGGATAAAAAGAGGATTGGAGAAACTAAAACTTTTACATGAAAAAATCAGAATTGAAAAATATTATAGGGCCTAGCTTAGGTAAAATATATATTATATTGAAAGATATTATAATGATCAACACTTAACCTTTAATTGGAGAAGATGGGAGTTACAAAATATTACACAGCAGTGGCTCACTCTCCTGTGAATGTATAAGAGTAGTGGGTGATAACACTTCAAATGATAGCGGCCAGAAGACGATGAGCGGGTGATTGTTGGGTGGCAATGGTAGGGTAATATTTGTTGGTTAACGTAGATTAGACAACCAAATCACAGTGGTTTGATGATGAAAAATTGGAGTATAGACGACAACAATTGGGTGATTGTGGTCAAATGATGGCAGTTGGGTATTGATGATCGGGCTACGAAGATTGAAAAATGATGGTTGATGGTGGGGATCACCAGGAGTTGTTTGAGTTGGAGGTCACTCAGAGCTTTAAGTTCTTCAAATCTCCCATCTTTCTTCAACCTCAAGTAAATGAAAAATTGAGGTTTATTCATAATTTTTGAAAGTGATATTTAATAAATCTAATAAGCTACAAAAAACACTACATCTGATGACTCATGTTAATTTTTTAAATCATAGATTTATCTTTCAATATTTAATTATCCTAATGATCACAAAATTGAGTAATTTTAAGCTTGTTAGATTCCTTTTATATTAGCGCTTAATTTAATTATAAGCATGTAAAATTTGAGTACCCTTTGGCTCTTTAATTGATAGATGACGATGGTTGCTAATAAATATACAATGATGACCAAGCAGAACTGATCCAACAACTAAAAATAGGCCATGATATTCAAACAACGACAATCAAGTGTTAATCGCATGACGATATTCACAAGATAATAGTCGGGCGACGATAACAAGATGCGGGCAGTGCTCTTATTTGATATCAGACAGTGTTTCAAAGTTCTTCATACCTCGAAGCTCTTCTCAAGCTGAGGTACAACTCTTCCTTCATGTGAAGAATAGTGGATTACTTAAATTTCTTAAGAGTGACATTTTGATTGTTCTACCAAAAACCCCAAAACACTCTTTGACAAGACTCATATTAAATCATTTACTAATTACTTCATCATTCAACATTTAAGTATCTTTAATAATCTCATAATTAAGTGATTATGTCATTAGTGACTTGTAAATCATAATTTGCACTCTCCTACCCAATTGAGATGCAATGAGTTATTGATCAATCCTACCATACAAGACTCTAAAAGTTGCTTCAGTCTCTGCAATAACATGCACTCAAAAATCATTAGTGACTATTTTAATACTGCTAACTATACTTCTAATTAATGAACCTCCTCTGTCTGCATGATTTAAGCTCTGGTTGGTACAACTATTATAAATAGCAAAAGCTTCATTGAAATGATTTGTATGAAACCATTCGAAGCTTCAATATTAATCCATTTAAATGTACTTGCTTCTATATTTCGGTTGACTTACACTATTTCTCTATTCTGAACCCTTCTCCCATCCATGTGTGACTCCATTCTATTAAATATCTTTCCCTAAATTGAAAATGATATTTTTTGGCAATTATAACCTTTCTAGGCTGTTTGGTAGCAGGATTTGAGCAGGATTTAGGCAAGGATTTAGCCTAAATGTCCTGCCAAACAACAAAAATGACAACATCATGTCCTACATGATCCTATTTTATGAAGTGCTAAATATGTATTAATTAGAGTAGTGATTTTGGTTAGTTATAATTTAATGGATGGATTTGAACTTTATCAAATATAAATTAATTTAAATTATTAATGTAAAATCTAATAAATATTATATATATGAAATAAATTTTTTTAAATTATTTAATTCTTAAAATTATTGATCTTAATTTTCTAATATTGATTTTAAATTTAAAATATTTATTTTTTCAATTTTCGTAGGAATATATTAATTAATTATTAATTGAGTCGTTTAATCAGATCAATTAAATTTTAATTATTCTTAATTTTGATATGTATAGCTAAACTTCATATTTACAAATCAACCACCCTCTTTTATCCATTTTTTCCAATTCTCACTCAAATATCAAAATTCATGGTATAAACTGAACCTATATGTTTCATTTTTATCAAATTCTCAATGATTTGATGATGGCACCGGGTATATGCATCAGTTCGATAAAAATGAAAAATATTTGTCTTAATTTACAATTAAATCAAACAAAACAACCCCTTAAAATAAATTCTAATCAATTAAATAAAAATTCAAACAAATCAAAATTATAATTTGATTAATTGGGTCATTTTACTCGATATGACCCAAATTGGCCACCTTGATTGAGCCAATTATAATCACATATAAAAATTAAAAATAAAAAAAATAACTCAATTTATTACTTCAAAATGACCTCATGAGCATAGATAGACTTTATATGAATATTCACCATAAATATATTTATTTTTATATTACATTTATAAAATTAGTTTTATTCTTGGAATTCCAACCCTTAAAATTCAACGTATCTAAGTTTATAAAATTGCATGCCACTTCTTAATTACAAGTACAATGTTGCTGAATGATGCCCGTTGCATTTAACAATGCATTTTTGGGTGACGTTTACATAGATACCACACAATTCTTTTATTTACATATCTAACACCCAAATCTTTATATTTACTTGCATGGTACTGGAAACATTAATATCACATCAAAAATATCACCATTGTTATTAATCTTTTATGAAAATTTGGGGCATTTACATACATACCACCCAATTCCTTTGTATTTACATATCTAACACCTCAGATATGTAAAGACGTAGGACCTGAGTGGTATGTATGTAAATCTTCCAACAAAATAGCAAAAAAAATAAAATAATACAAAAAATGATATTTGAAAGGGTTTTTTGTTATGGTATGACTCATATACGATATAGAGACAGATGCTGGAACGAAGCGGAGCGGAGCAGAGAGAAGCGAAGCGGAAGAATCTGTTCAAATCGGGAAGTTATGTTATGTGGGTTGGGGGTGTTGGTCAACGCCCCGCTATACAGTACATGGGTAATTTGTTAATTACATATTGTACAGTAGGATTTACTCTATGATTATAAATAGACATGTTTGTAATTCTAGGTCTTTGAGAGAGCTGAATATTGTATTATGTATTCTTTTCTGAATATTGAAAAGAAATTCGCCGCTCTGCTCCCGTGGACGTAGACATCTTTGCCGAACCTCATTAAATATTTGTGTTCTTCTGGATTTGTGTCGTTACTGTTTTTCTTCGCCCTAATTTTCTCAACACTTTTATGTTCAAATAGCTTTATTTATCACTGAAATATGGCATCATGGGTATAATTAAATAGCCTTCATATAGATTTTTAATTACAAGACAAATATAAATGAATATTTAACATAAAATTAAAAAATTTGCATGCATTAGACTCAGTTCTTATGTATTTACATATCTAACACCTATACCACATTTTTCACATACATGCCCCCTTACATAAGCATGAAAAGGTGTATTTCACTTTTTCAAAAAGTCAAAATAGTACTATTTTTTATGTGATATGAAAATTTTGGTGGTATAAATGCAAAAAAGTAATTTTTAGATGTTTGATATGTAAATAAATACACAACAATCTAATTTTATTATCTAACTGCTAAATTTTTAATTTGATTTTTTTTTTCGAAATATCTTTTCTGACTTTTTTTTCAATCAAACGCATTTTTATTATTTTGCTAATGAAATATTAAGTTATTAGTTGATATTTTTGTCAAATATATTGACTTATTGCTACAATTATTATCTAAAATATTGTCTACTCCCCTTTTCAGCATTTTCTTGGCGAGCTTTAAATTCAATGAAAAATTACATACATAACACTCAATTTTTATAAATTTACCTATCGCACACCTAAACTTTCATTTTTGCACACATAGCACTTAACCCATGGATGAAAAGATGGATTTGACTATTAAAAGATAATAATTAGTGTTATATAATTATGAAAGTTTAGGTCTGAGATTGATAAATATGAAAGTTTTGATATATATATATATATATATATATATATATATATATATATATATATATATATATATATATATANTCCTTGGAAAGAGAGAATAATAGGGTCTGTTTGGAGCAGTTGTAATTGTTTGAAGAAACAGTTGTGAAGCTGCTGCAAAATAAACTGTTTTTCAAAAAGTTGCGGTGGTTATCATAAATTTATTTTATTTTCAAAAAGTTATATCACAACTTTCTGGCAACCACCGCACTTAAACAATTCTAATTGAAAAAAACAAATTTTTTATAACATATATATATATCTAAAAAGCAGCAAGAAAGGAATTTCCCAAACAAAATTATGGTGGCGGCCTGAAAAGCAAAACAGACAAGAAGCTGTCCCAAACAAACCCTAACTACTTTCATGGGAGGAATCAGGTGATGGATAAAATTCAATTTAGATTATCTAATTTCACAAATTAAAGTTTCCCTGGAGTCTGATATAAAATTAAAGCCTGCTAAAACATCTATATATTCCTTGTAAATTATGGTGCAATTGCATGTGGAAGTAAAAGTTGCGTATGTTGTGCAGTATAAACTGATTTTAATCTGCTGATCACCGCATTCTCGTTGGAAAGTTGTCATACGTCAGAAACTCAGCTCCATCATCCTGAAGTGAACTATCACAACTATCATAAATATCAAACTTACAGATTAACAAAATATATTTTAGAGAAGCTGATCCTTTCAAACTGGATTCTAAAAACAATGGTCTTGGCAACTTACACTTTGTGGATTTTATACAATTGTCAAACTTTGCTTAAAAAATGGCATTTTAAATGTGCAAAACCTCACATAATGTGTCATGGGTCATTATAATGAGTCGTTTAATTATGATCCTAGACTGCATCGCCATCATCATCTACCTAATATAGAAGCTAAACTTTGTATTTTTCATAAGATAAACATATAACTCAATCTAAATTATATAATTGCACCAATAATAGTTTGGATCACCATATTCTTCCTTTATTGAAGAGAAACAGAAAAAAAAATTCGTTATCAATATTAAGTAAACATATAACTCAGCCTTTACTGTTTTGAGCTAGTTATTCATTCAGCCTTTACTGTAACATTAACTCAGCTCCATTGGCTTTGAAGAGCTTGTAGATTTGAGATTTCCAGGTTGCATAGTTTTCTGCGGTTAATAGGAAGTCGGTTATGTTTTTGATGTTGGACATAAAAAATTTTAGAGATGAGGGAATAGGGATTACAGCTCTGTCCAATGACTCATATGTATCTTCTTGAGTGATTTGAGAGAGTGTTGCCGACATGGTCAATGAAAAATTTAAAAGAGGGAAGATCAGGGAAGTTTAGAGCATATGGAAGATACCCTGGATCGCCTAGTGTTCTGATACCATGATAAACTGTAGCTGAATTAAAATAAGAACAGTTCACGCTGGAGCTTTTGGTAGGGGAAGTGGAGACATTATTCTTGTTGGTGCCTAGAGGTGTAGGTCTGTTACACACCCTAATTTGATTATTTGCGTTGCGTCTGTTGCTACTTCAGATTTTCAGGTATCGTTGTTGTATTTTCCCTTTCAATTGTGTTGATTGTAACCACCTATTTATTTTTGTTAATAATATTTAATTTTTTTATTGTGGTTTGGGTCGACTCCAATATCATTTAGAGACCATAGGAGTAAGAAAAATAGCTGGCTAGCATGCCATAAGAGCATATCCAAATCATGCCATTTAGAGTGAATGAATAACAATGGACCCAAATCAAAAGGCATTCAAAGTGAAATAGTATATCTATTATTTTGTATACATGTTTGCATCTGCTAAAAAAACTATTGCCTCTTCTTCATGCAAAAACTTATGTGCGCTAAACTTATACCTGGATGTTATCAAGCGTCTACAAACATAATACACTACGAAAAGGTTGATTACATGCCAACCAGAAATGGTAACATCAAAAGGAAGAAGACTTAAACGTGAAGTAAAATTTTAAGGTTACAAACATATCATCCAATTCCCATGTAGTTACATACCCAACACCTAAACTTTGCTTTTTTACATTTATACCACCCAAATCTTTCATATCACATAAAAAATATCACCATTTTAACTTTTAAAAAGTGAAATACACTTTTTCATGCATAAGCCGCATAAGGATGTATGTAAAAATTGAAGCTCAAGTGTTTAGATCTATAAATACAAAGCAATTGAGTGGTATGTATGTAACTTTTCCAAATTTTAATAGAGCACTAAAACTGAAATCAAGGGACAGATTTCATTTCACAAAACATAAAATGCAAAGAATAGATCTACAATCACAAGAATATCAATGCAATTTAATATCTCGATACGAAGCACTTTGCGACTCCTTTAATGAAAAATATCTATGTTTACAGCAAAAAGTACTAAGAGGACACACCTAGACAATTGCATAATATTGAAAATTTTAAATGTAACATTTGAAAAGCATATAGCTGAGTTGCATAACAATTGAGAAAAAAGGCTA
>JXCR01133260.1:0-125208 GCA_002079205.1 Phalaenopsis hybrid cultivar
ATATATATATATATATATATATATATATATATATATATTTTAATTTACTTAGCATAAATGAGTTGTTAGGCTCATTTAAACTGGGGAGATCTCGTTAGCATGGTTTAAAGGTTTAAATTTGAATCATTATGGGGGTGGAGGGGTGTTATAATTAATTAGAGAGACACCTGTTAGAATCTTGCGTTTTCCTCATTCTGATATCAATTTTTTTTTTATGGGGGTGGAGGGGGGTTACCTCCTACAATGGTCTCCCGTTAATTTAAAACGTCGTTTTAAATTTTGTAATATTTCAAAGGATTTATGGTTACCTTTAAAACAATTTGTTTTAGAATTTCGAAAATTCTCATTAATTTTTTAAAATGGTTTTGATTTTTGCACGTAAAGTAAAGTAAAGTTCATAATAAAGCTCATATAATATTTTATAGCAAAAGTAGATTGCAGAAAGTAAAATGACATGAAATAAATAACATTATAAGAGAACCCGTCATATTTTTTGCATTCTCGCTAAAGATTAGCTTTTACAACATGCGTATAATTTTGCAAGAAATTTAAATAAATTATAAGAGTAGATGAAGGTATAGCTAGCCAAACTTGAAACCATGACATAGTGAGTCGTGAAAGATCTTAGTGGATGATTTTTTTTGGAATAAAATATAGCAAGTTCAATTTATCCTTCAAGATATCCAAGAGATTGCAAAGTGTTTGCCCTGAATCCCTTTAAAGGTTTGTTGACCTCACTTTTGGTTGAGGTTCAATTTTTCCTCTTTAGTAGCCTAAAGTCTAGCCATAGGACTTTCCTATTGACTATTCTTAGAAGACAAGACAAGGAGCCCTCACCAATATTATTTCAAACTTTTCGTTACTCAACTTGAAGTTCTACATATTGGTCCTAACCTCCAGCACTTAGTAGCTGGGGGCACAATGGGGGAAACTCAAGATAAGTCACCCTTAGGATTATTAAACCTTAGGGTTGACCCTGGGTGTTGGTCGAAGGATAAGACACTTGTTTGCACTCACAATCACTCATTACCCTGAACCCAAAACTTCTACTCTTTGGTCCCTTAATACTTTTGGGAGACTCCTGTAGGTTGTTCCCTAACTCCATTAGCCCTAGGCTATGGTTTAGCTACGACCACTACATAGAGGACCCAAAATGGGGTTTCTATTGGTCCATGGCTTATTAATGGTGGTCGTTATTCCAACTTTACTAAGATATCTAACCTTGCCTTCTGCCCCCAAATTCCCCAAACTACCCACATACCCTTGGAACCCAAAATTTGGCCAAAATCTCCAAATCTCGCCAAAATACCCAAACTTATTCAAAAATCATTTTAAAAACCTTGAAAACACCCAAATTACCCAAAATCCCCAAGTTGGCCAAATTATCAAAATACCACTCTTGGGCCCAAAATTCCAAAAAATCCCAAAAAATTCCAAAACGTCTCAAATATTCTCAATTTTATTTTTCTCTGCATTAACTCTATCTGCATTAACTCTCTTCACATCCCCGTAAAATTTTACATTCTGCATAAAACCCCACAAAACTCTACAAATCATCTCCAACAAAATCAACCTTTTCACATGACACATTTCTGCAAATTCAACATCACATACTCTCTACACTGTTTTCATATGACTCTCGAAGGTAGTACCCAAATTTTGACTCCCCATCTTCGAGATTGATATAAGACCCCGTTTAATGGAGCATGGCATCCTGTCCTTAATCTTAGAGGCCGGACCCTGACTTCTGACTCTCTTTGCAAGAATGATACTAAAACTTCAATTCTCACATCTTCGAATTAATACTTAATTTCTGATTCACTATAGTCGAGGTCAGTACCTAAATTTCGACACTCTCTTTTGAGAATTGTCCCTATATTTCAATTCTCACATCTTTCAATCAGTATCTAAATTCTGATTCTCTACATATGAGGTCGGTACCTAAATTTCGACACTCTCTTTTGAGAATTGTCTCCATATTTCAATTCTCACATTTTTGAATCAGTATCTAAATTCTGATTCACTATTTTCGAGGGCAGTACCTAAATTTCGACACTCTCTTTTGAGAATTGTCCCTATATTTCAATTCACACATCTTTGAATCAATACCTTAATTCTGATTCACCAAATTCGAGGTGGGTACCTAAATTCCAACACTCTCTTATGAGAATTGATACCTAAATTTCAATTCTCTATTTGAATCAGTACCTAAATTCTGATTCTCACCTTTTGACGTCAATACCTAAATTTTGATTCTCTTTTTGGAATTGATACCTACATTTCAATTCTCATTTTTGAGTGAGTACCTAAAATATGATTCCTGTCTTTCTAGGTCGATACCTAAAGTTTGACTCTCTTCTTGGAGTTGATACCTAAATTTCAATTCTCATTTTTGAGTCAGTACCTAAATTCTGATTCCTATCTTTCGAGGTAGATACCTAAATTTTGACTCTCTTCTCAGAATTGATACCTAAATTTCAATTCTCATTTCCGAGTCAGAACTTAAATTGCGATTCCTATCTTTCTAGGTCGGTACCTAAACTCCGACAATCTTCTCGGAATTGATACCTAAATTTAAATTCTCTCTTTGAATCAGTACCTAATTTTGATTCTCATCTTTCGAGGTCGATACCTAAATTTTGACTCTCTTCTCGGAATTGGTACCTAAATTTTAATTCTCACATTTTTTGAATCAGCACCTAAATTCTGATTCTCACTTTTCCAGGTCAATACCTAAAATTTGGCTCTCTCCCCGAGATTGATACTTAAATTTCAAATCTCTTTTTTGGAGTAGTACGTAAATTCTGATTCTCAAATTTTGAGGTCGGTACCTAAATTCTGGCTCTTCCTTTCTTTTTGGAATTGATACTTAAATTTCAATTCCCACCTCGGGGTCAGCACTTGCGTATTGATTCCCATCCTCTAGAAATCTCTAAAATTTCATAACTCAAAATCCACTCACGAATCCCCAGCGAGAGTCCCTACTTTTTGGCTTGATAAAATATTAACCTACCAGTATCTCTCACTGAAATAAAAAAAAAACACACACAACTCTACGCATACTTTCGGGTCTGTTGACTTAGAAGTTTATATTGGTTTTTGTTGATCTCGTCGGTTAACGCCAACACATATTGGGGGTCCATTTGTTGACCTCTCTTTTTGTTGAGGTTTAGTTTTTCCTCTTTAGTAGCCTAAGTTCTTGCCATAGGACTTTCCTATTGACTATTCTTAGAAGACTAGACAAAGGGCCCTCAGCATTAGAAATTTCAAACTTTTCTCTACTTAACTTGAAGTTCCACATATTTGTCCTAACCTCTAGCACTTAGTTGATGGGGTCACTATGGGGGAACTCAAGATGAGTCACCCTTAGGACTGTTGGACCTTAGGGTTGACCCTGGGTGTTGGCCTAGGGCTAAGGCACTTGTTTGGACTCACAATCACTCATTACCCTGAACCCATAACTTCTCGGCTTTGGTCCAATGATACTTTTGGGAGACTCCTGTAGGTGGTTCCCTAAACCCATTAGCCCTAAGCTAGGATTTAGCCAAGAACACTACATAGAGGACCCAAAATGGGATTTCTATTGGTCCCAACTCTACTAAGATACCCAAACTAGCCTTTTGCCGCCAAATCCCCCAAACTACCCACATACCTTTGGAACGCAAAATTTGGCCAAAATCTCCAAATGTAGCCAAAATACCCAAAATTGTTCAACAATCTTTTCAAACACCTTAAAAACATCCAAATTACGCAAAATCCCCAAATTGTCCAAATTACCAAAATACCCCTCCTTGGCCCAAAATTTTAAAAATTCCAAAAAATCCCAAAAATTCTTAAAACCTACCAAATATTCCCAATTTCATTTTTGTCAACTATCAAATGACCCAATTTGGCCAATTTGACCATCTTTGATCAAAACCCCAAAATTGCCTTTCAATTTAAATGTCCATCAATTTGATCTCAATTTAACCCAATTTCAATCCTAAACTCAAATTCACTTTTGATATGGCCAAACTACACCAAATAAAAGCTTAATTGGCCCATGATTTGAGCCTAATTTTGGCATAGGTCAAACCCCCAATTTTGGTCGAATGACCTAATCTTACCAAATTGGACCTATAGCCCACTTAATTGGCCACAATTTGTGTTGAAAAATCTTCATAACATTCCTACACATCAATTTTGACCATCAATCAGCCTTGGCGAAGCCTCAAATCCATTTAATTTTGGCCTAAATCCAAAATTCCTAAATTTAGCCCCAAATTGGCTAAGTCCCTAAATTTCACCCAATTGATTGCCTTAACCTCCAAATTGGCATCCAATTCATGTTGAAAACTCTTCATGGGTTCCCTACTGACCATTTACAATAATCAATTTGGAATTAACCCAACGCTAGCTCAAGCTAGACCTAAGCCCAGCCCAACATGACCAAGTTGATTAAAATTCAAAATTTCCTCAAATTGACACTTCAATTGAGCTCAGAACCACTTCCATCTTTCACCAAAGTTGTTCATTATGATCATCCACACAAAATGAAACATTTATTTGGGCCAATTGACATGACTATCCTAGACCAAACCCAAGACTTGGTCATTTGCTCCTACTTGGACCCATGCACTAAATGAGACCTAACCACCCTAAAGCAACTAAATTAACTCTACCTCAGCCATTAATTGACCCCAAAGCCTGAGCCAAAATCCATCTAACCACCTAAACTAAGTCATGTATGAAAAGCCCCCCAAATTAAGGGATCTTATTCCAAAAAATACACATGCTTAAGATATTTTTGCCAAATCAAAACACATTTGCATTAAATTATTGTGATTGATTCCTCTGGATGCCCTAGGCACCTAGCCACCTCCCCCAGGCTGGTTGGCTAGCCTAGTGGCTGAAAAATGGCCAAAACAAGAGCCACCTCCATGGAGCTTCACCGAAATCAGACCTAGAGGCCAGTTCACTCAAATTGAATTGTAGAGCTCCTCTGCCCTCCACCTAAGTACCACATCACACCCCCTAATTGGCCATGCCAGCCACCATAACCCCATTTTTATAAAAGGCCACCTCAATGGTCATTAAACATAGTGCTAAAAATTTCTTAGAGAGAGCCTCCCAAACTTCTCACAAAGTTTCTCTGAAATTTCCTCAGTGTAATCCAACCCTCCGCCCCCACTGAATTCCACTGTGGAAGCTTACTTTTCAGCTCAAACCTCTGCTCAAAACCAGGACAGAACTAATTACACCTCCACACTCCACCAAACTCAAATTAACTACACACTCCACCAAAATCATATCTAGGCCTCACACCACAGTAAGAGGTTTAATCCCTAGCCTCTTTGGACCCCAACAAACATGCCAAGACCCTCTGATTGAAGCTTCACTTCTCAGAGCAAAGGTATAAAACTTCTCTCCCTCCCAAGCCTATTTTGATTCTCCATTTGATTAGGCTTAATTTAATTGCATGATTACAGTATGGCTTTGTTCACCTCACTTAGACGAGTCCATAAGATCAAACCTGAAGTGATCTGGTTGAGTGTAGTCTGAGATCTTAGTGTTTTAGTATGGAAGGTCACGTGATCACTTTATCGGGGATGATGACGGGGAGCCGTTTGATCAAGCGTGTATTGAATGGACGACCAAGATGAAGTCGGACAGTGCTTCTTTGCAGGAACAGTGGGACACATGGCTGCTGGCATGGATAGAGTGTCAAATGAGAGCGTGACACGTGGAGCTTCGGAGCTGCCGTAGGTTGACGGGGCGACGCATGGATAAGTTGAAAAATAGGGTTTTTTCTATTTATTTAAACTCCCTTAACTTCAAAAATATATAACTTTGTGTAGAAAAATTACAAAAATAAAATAGAAATACCCTCTTACTCAGTGAACAAAGGAGAATAATGTGGAAGTAATTTTAAGTCCATGTAATTCATATTTTTTTTTAAATAATTAAATACTGATTTGAATCTTTTGATTCTCCATGCTTGTAGACTTATCACCATAGCTTGAAATTTTGGCATGTTGTAGCCTAAGTCAAGTGGAACATTCTTTGATTTTTCCAAAGTCAAAAGAGGTCCCTAGATAGAGAATCATATTTTTTAAAATTATGTGCATTATTTGCTTAAAACGATCTTGAAAATTAGCATGTTGAAAATTTTTGAAGGTTTACTATGACCAGGGAACTCTTAAAAAAATTTCTCATGAGCCAAGTCATTTAAACTCTAAATCACTAAGGAAATTAATTTTGAAAGATATAAATATTTAAATGACTTGATTTTTGATCTCTAGTATTATTTATGATCTAGAGAACCCATCATATAAATTTCAAAATATTTTGAGTTCATTTGATAACTTAAGTTGATTTTTAAAGAAAAACATCATTTTTGACATTGAAATGATTTTAAAAAAATCAAAATATAACCAAAAAAAAATTTATAAAAAACTTTTTTTTGAGTTCTCTGCCATCAGGGGTATTTTCCAAAAATAAAATGATATTTAAAATAAAAAGTTGATTTTTAGCCTATTTTTAAAATTTAAATAATTAAAAATTCCTCAAAATCATAAAAATAATAAAACTCATGAAAATGTTATAAATTTATTCTTAATCAATTAGGAACAATTAGAATATTTTTCCTAGTTTTCTAAATAAAGATATTGAATTTTAAAGCTTAAAAATGATTTTTAAAGGCTAAAAATGGGTTTTCACTAAAAATAATTCCAATAAATCAAATCAAATTCAAAAAAAATATAAAATCTTCTTCTCTGAGTCCTCTAACCTCTGGGAGACTTTTCAAAGATACAAAACTGAATTTTCCCAGTTTAAAATATTTTATATTTAATAACTACCCCAAAACTTAAAATAATTTTTAAAATTCTAATAAAACCTAAAAAATCATGAAATTTGGTCCAAAGGCTTCTCTAGTCTAAGTTTACCTCCAGTAAAAATTTTAAAGAATTAGGATTTTCCTTGGTCAAGTTAGGAATTTTCTTTGAAAAATCTTATTTTTGCATAAAAATAATTATATAAACTAAATTAACTTTTGAAAATTACATTTTCTCCTCTGATGTATTTATTAACCCATGAATGAGGTAGGATAAGAATTTTAAAGTCATTTGAATTGAATTTGACAAAATATCAAGTGTTAGAGCCTTCGGGGCAAATGTGTAATTTTAGAAAATTAGTCTTAATTAAAATTTAGGCTTAATTTAAGGAGGGAAATGTGTAATCTCTTATCTTAATTTGGATGTTTGAAACACATGGGGTGAATTGGTAGAAACCAACCTCACTTAATTGAAAAGATAAGTTAATAAATTACTAAATTATTAAAATTTGGAAAGTTTATTAAAATAAAATGAACCAAGGACTTTGGGGTATGACTTTTGAAGTCATTAATTAATCAATTTAATACCCCTATTTTGATAAAATTCAAATCATGAATCATGACCACCTAAAGCCTAACATTTTTAAAATTAATTAAGACACTCACCTAGGTCTTAAGGGCTTAGTAGTGACTTAGTACATGCAAGTTTCATTTAAATAAGGATTTGAAAAGTAAACATCATTTAAAATTAAAACATCTTTCAAACATTACAAGCCCAATTAGGATCAAAGTTTGGTTAAGTGTTCCAACAACACTAACTTGTCTCTTTAAGTGTCTTCACCCATATAATTCTTAAATTGAATCACAAGTGATAATTACCCTGTTCTTAGGGATAATTGATACATAAATGCTCACTGAGCACTAAGAGTATTTACAGGAAGAATTATTAAGCAATATAATAAGTTTAAAAGAACTCGGTATTTTCCACCGGGCAGTGAGAGAGTAGCACAAAACTGCTTCTTTCTCTAGATCTATTGGATACTTTGGAGATCTATTAAACTTAATATGATTTGCTTGACAAAATTATTCTTAATTAAAATCCTAATGACCCACCAAGATATGACATAGGGTTAGATAGGTCATCAAAATTTTACTTCCCTGTTTCATATAAATTGCCTTAATATGCCTTTTGAGTTTCAGGTGGAGGAATGAGAAGACTCGCTAGGTACGCTTTTACAATTTTCAGCGTTGTTTTTTTTGTACTTTCATAATGTACTTTTATACCTGCAAACTTGCATGCTAAAAAACAACGCCACCCTGTATGAAAGCTAAAACTATCAGGATAGCCACAAAACTAAAGCCAAAACCAAAACTAAAATCAACCAAGATAAAATTCACCGCCACAACATTCAAAATATAAAACAACCATAACCAGAACCAAAACTAAAATCAACCAAGATAAAATTCACCGCCACAACATTCAAAATATAAAACGAAACCAAAACTAAAATCAACCAAGATAAAATTCACCGCCACAACATTCAAAATATAAAACAACTAAAAATTTAATCACAAACATCACACAAAAACCACAACTTCAACTTAGAAAACCAAAACCAAAACCAAAACTAAAATCAACCAAGATAAAATTCACCGCCACAACATTCAGCCACATAACCAAAACCAAAATTAAAAATCAACCAAGATAAAATTCACCGCCACAACATTCAAAATTAAAACCAAAACCAAAACTAAAATCAACCAAGATAAAATTCACCGCCACAACATTCAAAATATCCCAAAACCAAAATTAAAAATCAACCAAGATAAAATTCACCGCCACAACATTCAAAATATACAACCATAACCAGAACCAAAACTAAAATCAACCAAGATAAAATTCACCGCCACAACATTCAAAATATAAAACGAAACCAAAACTAAAATCAACCAAGATAAAATTCACCGCCACAACATTCAAAATATAAAACAACTCAAGCAAAACAAAAATTAAAATCAATCAAGATAAAATTCACCGCCACAACATTCAAAATATAAAACAACTCAAAATTTTAATACAAAAATCACACAAAACTTCAACTTCAACTAAATTAAGACATCTCTATAAAATGATCGGTAATCCCTCGGAGGAGGTAACCTATGATTGCTAACAAGGCTTCCCACAGTCTAAATGAAATTATGGAACTCATTAAGTTGAGTTTAGTGAGTTCATTTAGACTAACTGAATCCAATATAAAATAGTGGTGCCAGAATAAGGGAACCTTAGGATCCTAATCGGTGTCGCTCTAATATACTTTAACATGCCCCCATAAAATTTAAAAAACTTCAACCATAGGGCCAACTGATTTGACATTATAACTTGACACACTAGAATACACAAACTCATCACAGCGAGTAGCTTAGAGCTAGCATGGTGGGCAACACGACCATCTTCAATAGCAAAACTTATCTTCCCCAGCTAAACCAATCTTCTTTCCTTAGACTTAAACAACAAAGCCATAGGACTTCGAGGTTTCTTGCTTATGCAACGTAAATCCTCACCTTATCTTTATGCCTTTGGATAACCCTATTATAAAATATAAGCCTAGCTCATCTTAGGATTCCGAGGTTGTCGTTTTTCATGACTTAAATCCTCACACCTTCCAGGCTATTTGTGTGATCGTTTCACACGAATGTAAGCCCTAACTAATAAATATGGCAACATGAAACACTTAAATTTTTCTCCTCAAAACTGAAACCAAATATTAGGATAGCTTGGGAAGTCGTCGGGGTTCTTCTCTGGATCCATGACATCCCCTAGTTCTTACTCCTTTAGATTCTACAATAAAATATTCCAAATTTGAACCAATCCCATTTCACACCACTACGTCCAATCTCATTGAAAATTCCTTCCCTTTTAAAATCCTTGAAGATAATATTTCTTAAATTTTATCGAAAGTCTTCTTAGGTAACTTTGGTCGTTTAAGATGTAATTAATTATAGGGGCTTGCCCTTATACGAAGCATGTCCGAACCCAGCTTAATATAAACTCTATTTAACACTTTATATTAAATAGAGGAGCTTGTCGGCAAATATAAATGTTTCGCAGACCAAATGGATATCATATATTCCTTAGTTTATTTTATCGAGTCTCATCCTCAAGTTTTGTGTTTGTCCTTCGGGATAGATATAGGATTTGAGGTACAGTGCTCTGTCATTTAAACTATGAAAACTATGGGGTCAGTTTGATTGCATATTTTTGGAAAACTAATTATATATGTAAATTAAACGTCATTCTAAAGCATGCGACGAGATTTCTATGCAACTGACCGACAACTTCTTACGGGCAACTCCAACCAAAAATAGCGCCGACAAAGTTCATGGAGACGCTTTGAGTTCATTTTGAACTTATCATATTGCTCTATTAATCATCCCAAGGACAAATTAAAATTACCTCATTACTCAAAAAATCTTGAAATTTTAATTATCACAAAAAAGAGAGAAAATAGATAGTCACTTAGCATTTCATTTGACAGTTATAAGAGTCGGTATCCCAAAGAGCAAGTCCAAATTAATTAAATGGTTTTAATGCCTATAGTTATATTAGGTTCCAAAGTGTTTGCAAGTGTTTATCAATTAAGATCTTTGTATATAATCCCAATTAAGACAGTTCTTACATATCAAACCTAATCCACTTTTAGGCCCTCTCAATCTCAATTTTCAAATTAAATTTAAGATAATTAAATATTGAAATGAGATTTCCACTTTCATTAATATCAGACTTAGCTTTGAATTATCAATTAGTGGGCTTTAAGTGATTGAATCACTATCTTCCTACCTCAAGCCCAATATCTTAAGATAACCTTGATCAAATTATCTTCTAAATCATGATAATTATCAAAAACTATAATTTTGCCCTTAGGATGAGAAATTGGTTTCTACCTTTTAACCCATCATGTTTCAATCATCCAACAGGTTTATTATGATCAATATTACTGATTTACCCTTCCGAAAATTTAATTAAGGCATTAAAATTTGAAAAATGACCATTTTGGTTCTTGAGCTCCCTATCCCATAACTTATCAAATGAAACTCAAGTGACCTTGAAATTTTAATGGAAACTCAATCATTAGTTAATTAAAACATCAGAGGAGAAAATGTGATCTTTTGAATTTTCATATAATCTATATAATTATTTTAATTCCAAAATTGGAATTTTTAATATTAATTTACTTGGTCATTAGAGATTTATTAGAGGTTCATGTATATCAGAGGAACACTTACACAAAATTCTTTGATTTCTCAAATTGTACTTTAATTATTATTATTATTTCAATAAAAAATTAAGGAAAATACACTTTTAGCCTTTTAAAATTTATATTTAACTAAGAAAAATTAGGAAAACTACTCTAATTGATCCCAAGTGATTAGGAAACAATGAGGGACAATTTGGTACATTTTTATATTTTTGCAACTTTTTAATTATTTTCAATTATTTTTAATTTAAAATATAGGTAAAAAATGAAGTATTTTCTAAAAAAAAAAATTTCTAAGTGCCCCTGATCACAAGGAACTCAGAAAACCACTTTTCATAATTTTCCTAAGTATATTTAATATAACATAAATATTTTTGTACAAAAATATATTTTTCTATAAGAAAATTAACTTTAATAGCCAAACTTAACCGCATAAATTTCAATTTTTTACTGCGGGTCAACATGATTTTTCTACAAAATGTGGAATTGATTTTGTTATTTTTTCTAAATAATATTTAATTTAAATAAATTAATACAACATATATACATTTAATTAACTATAGAAATTTGCAAAATTATTCAAATCATTATGATATTTTTTCTAAGCTCCTTTGATCATAAATAACCTACTAAAATTCATCCTGAAATTTTTAAGTGATATTTTAATTTATATAAATAATTTAAGCCAAAATAACCATCGAAGCTTGGAAATTAGGGTTACATTCATAGACATGTTCTCTACTCTTGGAAAAATCATAGAACATCCCCTTCGTCATGAGGAATGAACCCCAAAAGTTTCAAGCCATGGTGGACAATACTCAATCTAAATAAATTAAAATGCCATAGAGACTATTTAACCAATTAAAAATCAGAGACTCGTCAAATAACTAATATTTTTAATCCACATTATTATCATTTATTCAGCGAGTAAGAGGGTATTTTTATTTTATTTTTATGTTTTTCTTATGCAAATTTATGGAATTTTAAAGTTCTATAATAAATTTAATTCATAAAATCCCTATTTTTCTATGTATCCAGCGCAGCGCCACGTAACCCTTGGCATATTGAAAGTCTCCATGCTGCGCTCCATCATTTGACAGTGTCAGCCACTTGCACTCTGCTGTTTTGCTCCTTCTTCTTGACCGGCTTGATCTCTTCCCTTCGTCCGATACATGCGCGATGAGACGGCTCCTAGTCATTGTCCCCAGTTAACCTAACTCAAGAACCGACCAACTTTAAACCCTAAGATCTCTCTTAATACTCAACAAAATCAAGTGTGATTTATTTTTACACCTTTATCTACTCAAGACAAACCTATCTTTATATTTACAACCCATGCAATACAATATATACATATGGAGAGCTGAATTAAGCTCAAACTAAGGGGAGAGTTCAATAACTTTATCTGAAAGGTATGGGCTCAATCAGATTGTTGGAGAAACTTTATAGGAGCTGAAAGAACCTCCACATGAGTTTTTTGGCTGTGGTGAATTGTCTAGGTATGACTTTGACCAAAAAAACCCCCTTTGTGATGGGGCTTTTTTGGGTGGTCTTCTTCTCTCAATTTGGGAATCGTGTGGGCATAATTAAATGGACTTTGGTGGATTGTGGAGGTGAGGGGATTTATGTCCCATATGAGTTTCAATGGGGAAATTAGCTCTGGACTGTGGGAGTTAAGGCTGGAGAATAGTGTGATTGAACTCAACGAGGTTTGAAGAAGCTCTGGTGAGTTTTTTTAGAGTTTGCCCTAGGTTTCAACCACCCTCTACTTTTGCCGTGAAGAGCTCAATTTATATCCATGGCCACTAGGATGTGCTCAGGGGTGTCTGGTGGGTGCAAAGTGAAGTTGACATAGAGGACTGAATGGCATAAGTGACCATTCAAGCCTTGACACAATGACTAGACTCAATTAGGTTCAAGTTGAGGCATGGTGGCTCTCGGCTTTGGCTCCTCCCATGACTATGGTGGCTAGCCAAGCCTGAGTTGGTGGTCAGGTGGTCAGGTGGTCAGGGGACTAAGAGGTAGGATAATAATGATTAACCCTTAATTGTTAGTGCGTGGTAGAAAGAATATTTTGGTTTAGGCAAAATATTGTGGAACAACCCTTAAATCAGAGGACCATTGATCTGTGGCTCATATAGGGTGGGCTAATTGGGTCGAGCCTGGTCGCTAGAGTCCACTTGGTAGTTGTAGTGGTCTTGGGTTGACCTATTTGGCTAGATTTGGTTAATAATGGGTCATGGTTCAATTTTAGGTCAGCTTAGGTTGGACTAATCATGAGATTGAGGCCAATTTTTTCATCAAGATAGTGTATATGATTATCATAACGATTTTAGAAAAGTTTTGGAGTGATTTTGAATTGATTTGGTGAAATATTGGCTTAGAGTCAAATTGGGGATTTTGGGATTAAAATTGAAATTGGGTTTGAAATAGGTTCAATTGGGCTTAGATTTGGTTTCTATCAATCTTGTACATTATAAATTTGAGTTTTGTATTGAAATTAAGGAACATTGGGATCAAATTGGTGGACATGGTTGTGAATTAGGCTAATTGGGCCTTTAAGGGCAATTTAGGGCATTGAATCAAAATATGTCAAATTGAGCGGAATGGATTGGTCCAAATTGGTTTTGGGAACTTTTGAAATGATTTTGAAAGTTTTGGGACAGTTTGGGTCTCTAAGGGTATTTTTGTAATTTTGGCAAAATCAGTGGTATTTTGGTAATTTTGAAAATTTTAGGGTGTATTTGGCAATTTTGGTGGTTTGAAATGGTTTGAGATGATTTTTGGCCAAATTTAGGTATTTTGGGTAATGTTGGGATTTTGATCAAAATTGAGTTTCAATGCTAGTTTGGTAATTAGGGTAGGTTCTGAGGGTAGAAGGCTAAATTGGGTATTTTAGTAGCATTGGGGTTGTAAACGACACAACGAACCTACCTAAGCCATGGACCAATAACATTCCCTACTTTGGTTCCTCCATGCATTGGTCTCAACTAAACCTAGCTAAGGCTAGTGGCCTAGAGGACCATCTATAAGAGTCTCCCAAAAGGTAATGGTCAAAATTAAACATGTTTGGGTTTAAGGCTGGGAGTGAAAGTGTGATGCGTAAGTGTGTGCAAAAGTAACTAACGCCACACCTCCCAGGGTCAATCCTTTTGACAAACAGCCTTATGGGGACTTCCTTTAAGCTCCCCCATACTGGCCCCACTTAATAAATATTAGAGTTTAAGACCAATATGTTGAACTTCAAGTTGAGCAATGAAGAGTTTAGAGTTTTTTAATGGTGAGGGTTACTTTACTAGTCCTCTAGGAATAGTCAACAAGAATTTCTTATGGCTAGACCTCAACCAAAAGTGAGGTCAATAAAACTATGCGTATAAATGATTGAAGAAATATCTTTGCCTCATTGTGATGCTCTCAGTGATGAAAAATTTGGAAACAAAACAATTTCTATTAGATTTGGAATGCCAAGAGTGATCATTACTAATGGGGCAAGTCACTTTAAGAATTTTAGAAAGGACATATTACTTAGAATTCAGTATCATCAATTGTTGAGTTTTCAAATTCTGGTGGGGCATTAGTTACTTTTGCACACACTTACGCATCACACTTTCACTTGTTGAGTTTTTAAAATTCAATTTCAAATTCTGGTGGGGCATCCTCAATTGTTGAGTTTTCAAAGTTGTTCAGAATTTCTAAACAATCTTCTTCATGTCCATTAGTAACAACTAGCCAAAATTCAGTATCATCAACAGGCCGCACGGTGTCGAACCCAAGACCTTGTTTGGAATTAAATGCTTGATTAACATTATTCCAAAATTTCTCAAAGTATCGTGATTGATTTTTCAACCATTGCATAGGTACCAAACTGCGCTGAGCAAGATTTTGAACACAAAGTTAGTACCAATCTACAGGTAATTCCATTAACTCAGAAGAAAGCTCATCTTCTAGTTACCTATTAATTTCAGAACTAGAGGATTAAGAACCGTGAGGAAACTTAATTGCTTTCATACCTGCACTATATAACTCCCTCAATTTTATGAATAGAAATTTGGGTGAGGGCCATAGTTTGTACATAGCGATTAATTTGATCATACATTGGACCATGTTCACATTTTTCTTTGTCTTCTAAATAAATTTCAAACAGAGATTTCTTCTTGTTAATCATCGTTGCGACTTTCTTAATTTTTTCATCTTCATAACTGTCTTCCAAACCAATGTTGATGATTGAACTCTTTTTTCCAACAATCTTATCATTCCTTTCGCGACCCGCCCCTAGCCTCGACCTCAGATACGAGTTCCAGAGGAACTCTCACCCTCTGTTGTAAAGGGGTGGTTAAAGATTGTTGAATCGGTATTGGATGACCTTATTTTTGTATATCTTCAGAATCTTTTATGTTTCTTGCAGCAATGTCTTGAGGTGTAACATTCTTTTCCAGAGGGGTAGAGTAAGTGGCATCTTCATGAATACTTGCTTCATGAATTGAAAATGGCTGTAGATCTCGCTTTATACAATATTCTTGTCCATCCAAATAGTACTTTACGCATTGATGTAGTGATGAAAGAACTAAACTATTCTCATGAATCCAAGGTCGACCCAAGAGAGCATTGAATGAAGTCTCAGAATTAATGATATGGAGTTTTGTAGTTGTTACTAATTCTCTAATTTTCATCAGCAATGTAATTTGTCTAAGAGCTCTTTCTCCTTTCTGGTTAAGGCCTTTTCACATCATTTTATCAGCAGTCAACTGTCTTGTGTCTATGTCCAAATAAGCCAAAGTCCGTAAACTCATTATATTAATGGATGCCCCTGGATCCACTAATACTCTAGAGATCATGAAGTTGTCGAAGTTGACAGAAATATAGAACAAATGATTATGATCAGCAGTGCCAAGCAGTAAATCATCATTTGTGAATGTTATTTTTTCTTGTTCTCTTAATGAAAAAACCTCATCCATGGAAGTACTAGCAAGTTGAGCTAAACAGATTTTCAGATCGATCAAAGATTTTATTAAAGCCTCCCTCATTTCCTTTGATAGGATTAGGGCATCGTATATACTCAACTTGGCAGGTAATTTCCTAAGATGGGCTAGTACATTAGAGTACTCCTTAATGCTTGTTTCCTCAACTTACTTTTGGACAGGTATTTCATCGGTCGGTGAAACTGGATTGTCCTGAACAACTATTTGTTTCATCGTATCCTTTGGACCCATTCTTGGAGGCAATACCTTTCCACTTCTTAAATTTATTTATGTTACTTCTTTTGAATCATGACTTGATTTTGGAACTGCCTCTACATGAGCTAGAGAAACTATTCTTCAGGAGGTTCTTGTGAATCTGAAGACTCTAACTCTATCGCAATCGATGATCCGTGGAACTCAAAGATGGGCGTATCATTTTCTGAGTCATAATTATTATCATCAATATCATTTTCAGACTCACCGTCACATGTGTCAGAACTTTGTACGATGTGATAATCATTAGAAAGATTAATATTAATATAAGGACTAGGTTGGTCATCACCAATCACACCATCGAAAGAAACAGTCAATACATAGCTACAGTCAAATTCCACATTATTACGTGCCCCTGTTGGAGCAAAGAAGAAATCATACAAAGTCAGCGGTTTGAGAGATTCCTTTCCCAAATCCATAGTAACTAATCTTGGACGATTAAGTTTCATTTCACATTTTGGCTTTTTGATGTGTTTTCAGTTTTCTTATAATCTTCTTCTACCTTAATTGACAATACTGGCTTAACAGGTTCTCAATTTTGAATCACAGCTTGTACCAAAGCATTCTCATTTTGATTCAGTATTTTCTTTGAATACTTCATTCAAACTGCATTCCACCCATCTTCGACTGTGTAAGGAATAATAAGATCATTTGAAATTGTATTGACCAAACCATGTATAGGTTATGTCATATACTCTTTTGGGATCATTATGTTCCCATCCCTGAGATTGTAATCCAACCAATTCTTGAAAGAAAAGCAATTCTCCAGAGTATGTCCAATCATTCAATGATATGGACAATATAATGGGTGATCCTTCTTTAGCAACTCCTTCATCTTTAAAAAGATAGAGTATGTTCAAACTTTCAATTAGGTTTGGAATTGATCTGTTATTTATCTGATAAGACCTTTGTTGGGATGACTGTGTACGGTATTGCAGAGTAGATTGACGACTTTGTTGTGGTTGTTCAACCTTTATTT
Source organism: Phalaenopsis hybrid cultivar (assembly GCA_002079205.1). Taxonomy (NCBI): domain Eukaryota; kingdom Viridiplantae; phylum Streptophyta; class Magnoliopsida; order Asparagales; family Orchidaceae; genus Phalaenopsis; species Phalaenopsis hybrid cultivar. The sequence goes on from JXCR01133260.1 coordinate 17,281, forward strand.
CCAAAGGTTGCTTACCCATGTCAATAGTTGCAACAGTCCCGAACTTTTCTCGAAGACTTTTGCGGTTCTCTGTTTTTCAAATTTGTCATTAAAACCAAGTTGTTTAGCTTCCTCTTGAAGTCTCGCGGCTTTGCTGAGCAATTTTTTAAAAGTTTTAATCGTGAACCCCTTGAGGAGGAAAACAACTTGCCCGTGAATACTTTTTAACAGGATTTCAATCGCATGCTGTTCTTGAAGTTGTGGTTTACATTTCATGCTTAAATTTCTCCGGCGTAGAATGTAATCCACTATCATTTCATCTATTCTTTGTTTCTTGATCATTAAATCACCGACAGTGATATGGTGTCGAGCCATAACAAATCGCTAGATGAAGAGATTTTTTAATTTTGCGAACGTTTTGACAAAACCATTCAGCAATTCCGTATACCACTCGAATGCTACTTCTGACAGACTACTGACAAACTGTCAGAAACGTAGAGCATCATTCCCTCCTGCATTGCAACAACTGACACAAAAATGTACCACATGCTATCGAGGGTTTCCTGTTCCATCAAAAGTTTTGAATAGAGGTGGTACAAAACCTTTGGGATATTACACGGTATCAAATTCCCCCCTTAGAATTGATGCACCACCGTTAGACTGTTTCAATGTTTCTTTCACCTATGGTTCTATCGTACTTTTAATGTCCTTCTCTAGTATCAAATTCTTGACATTATCTTTCTTACCTTGTTCTTCCTTATTAATAAAAGTAGACTCCTTTTTATTGTCGTCAATCTATACAACATCCGACTGGTTTACCTTAACAGGTACTTTTTTTGGAGACTGTGGCTGACTTTGTAAGGTCATAATAGATTCCATTTGCTTATCTTAATAGCAGCCATCATTTCTTCCATTTTTGCCTTAATGTATTCCATTTGCTTATCTTTTTGCTGAAAAATCTTCTGCAATATTTCAACAACACTCTCCTGTCCTGGTGCCTCTCGTGAGAATGAAGATGTTGGGGTTTCCATGACATTTATCTCGGCGAAACCCTCATCCATATAATCAGTCAAATCTTCTTCATCATCCAATTCATCTTTCCTTTTCTTAGAAAAATGTTTAATATCTTTTCTGAGCTTTTCCAACTTCATTTCAACTGGGTCTTTTTTAGACACCTCAGGGTCAGTCTCTGACAACTGACAAGTAGCAATTTCAACGACAACTGTAGTGGGCAACACATCACAAGAGGATTTTTTCCCAGAATTCTCCATCATCGGCTCCTCCGTATGTGTTTGTTCAATGACCTTAGGTCGCCGCACCATCTTCTCAGATACAAATATCTTGGGATCAAGTGACTTGTTGGTGATATCCTTATGCTGAGAACCGATGGGCTCCCTAATGTCTGAACCAGACACATCAGCATGTAATCTCTTACTATTCCTTGACCTTTCTGACCGTAGTAAGGGCTTATCTTGTACCCTAGGTACACTTATTCTCGATCTAAGATGGGATTTAATGGGTTTCATGCCCTAGAAATTTGGGAAAGAACGGCGGTAGGAGTGATAGTGACAAAAACAGGAGGAACACGGGCTCCCAAACATTGTTTGACGGGAATTCTGGGCAGGAGTGGAGTATTAGTGGCAGAAGCAAGATCTAAACGGCGATCAACTAAATGGACTCTCCGAGAGGTTTGCAAAATAAAACCTTCTCCTCTTCTCAAAAATCTACTTATAGATTGCAAAACAAACTTATCATCATTCAATATTTGTCTCCTCATCTGGGGTGACACAACACACCCCATCCTATTGAGGATTTCAGTAACAGAACATCTTTCTTTCTCGCGTTAATGATACAAATCCTTTAGTATTTAGTTGTTTATTGTGACGATAGAATTGAGACTGTGTAACAGCAATCCTCTGAATGTCCTCTTCATCTAGAGCGTCGGATACTAGATGAAACCTGCTCCTTCTTAAGAGAGGGAAGGTCTCAGGTATACCAATTTCTTCATCTTCATCTAAAGAAATCGAGGCAACAACCTCAACAGCTTACACTTTATTGATCTTAGCTATTCTCTGGTTCTTGTTTCTTCTTTGAGTCTTGGTCAGAGGCACAAACCTAAAACTGGAGTAGATCAAACACAGAAAGCGTTCTCAAGAATGTCAAACCCTCCAAAGTGACAAGCTCATCATCTACCAGAATCTTCTTCCATTTAAGTTGAGTGGGAAAGGCGACAGATGCAGTGACTAGAGTGGTTGGGGTAGTAATAGTTATTTCCATGGTATTCTTGACAACTTTAGCAATCTTTGCAACATTAGCAATGTCCTTCTGAGCTGATACCCTTTTCAAAGGTGGGAACTCATGTGTCGACTTCAGGTTGAATTCCACTATGGGTTCCACGATTTCAAGAATTTTCTTTCTCAGTACAGTGATGATAACATCTCCAAACTTAATGTCAGTACTATCAAACCCTTGCCCAAAGCGAATGATGGCTCTATCAATCAACTCATTCTTATTCACAGCCAAGTCCATTCCAGTGTCAAAGGAGTAGATCAAATTTTTTGTAGCCATTTTATTTAATTTTAAATTTTCTAGAAATTAAACTCACGATATTTACGACCATGGTTGCAACAATTTAGGATGAATATCTGGAATAATAAAAAATAATTTAAGTGGGAGCTCTTTGGAGACTTATCCAAACAAATCTCTTTATATATATATATATATATATATATATATATATACATCTTAAAATTTATTTATAGGTTTTAAATATTTGAATCAAAATGTCAATAATAAAAGAAATAATAGGATGTGTAGGACATGTGTTCGTGATTTAAAGAGAAAGCTTCTCGTATCAAATTCACTTCTATGAATCATCTCTTAACATATCACACCTATTGGGAGTCCATAATATTTAAAATTTAAAGATTCTTGAACCTTTCTGTATATTGGTGATTAAATAGTGACTCCAGAATCAAGGGAGTAGACAATACTTACTCAAGGAAGAAATGAGTGAAGAACATCATCAGAAGAATGATAGTCTGACCTGCTAGGGATATGGATACACTATCGATGTATGAGGAGAAGACCATAAAATCAAAATGGAGAGAGAAATTAGTTTCTAACGGAGTCGCTAGAAATTGTCGGCTTTGTTTTTGTGAAAATAAGATTTAAAAATTTAAATTTAGTATAATATATAATGTTATGTTAATTTTGGGAAAATGATATTTTTTATTATTTTTTGAAAATGATGAGACCGGATAGACCTCATATATCTAATAGTTTAAATTGCTGAGCACGATACCATAAATGATATATCATCCCGAGGGATGAACGTATCATTTTTTGGTAGGCTTAACTATCTAAACTTAAAAGTTTATGACTCTATTTTGGTCTGCAAATTTATAACCGAGAAGTTCTCCTATCAAACTTGACTATACTTTGTAGGCTTATAGGACTGCATACAGAACTCCTATAGGAATGTCCACATATGAGCTAATATTTGGGAAAGCTTGTCACTTACCAGTTGAACTTGAGAATAAAGCTAACTGGGCGATTAAAGAGTTCAATTATAATTTGAAAGATGATGCTATGAAATGATTACTACAATTAAATGAGCTCAAAGAGATGAGGAATGAATCTTACGAAAGTGCTAAGATTTACAAAGAAAAGATGAAGATGTGGCACGATCGAAGGATTCTTACTAAAAATTTTCAACCAGGGCAACAAGTTTTGCTATATAATGAAAGGTTAAGATTATTTCCAGGTAAACTTAAGTCCACGTGGATGGGCCCATTTATTGTGACAAAAGTTTATCCTTATGGAGCTGTAGATATTAAAGATCCTATGTCTGAGAAAATACTTAAAGTTAATGGACATAGACTGAAAGGTTATTTTATAGGGGATCAACATAAGTTTGATGATGGCATGATGTTGGGTCAACCAGAATAAGCACTGGTTACGTTAGGCTGACGACGTAAAACCAATCACTTTGTCGGACGCAACCCATAATTATCAGAGTGTTTTTGTTTTGATTGTTATTTTATGTGTCATTAAGAAAATTGGGGTAGTATTTTTGAGACTATTATTTGTTAGTACTAATTTTAAGATTTTATTTAGTGACATCGACATATTAGATAAAAAATTTAGATGTTAAGTCGACTAGAGCAAAAATGTGCACTGGCGCTGAAGTGCCAGATTTGGTGCTTGAGCGCGACAGTTTTAACACATGTACAAAATTTAGATTCTAGATAGAAAAATAGTAAATTAGTTTACAAAAAAGTGCCAAGAGAGTTCCTAAACATACCTAGAAGATATTAAAATGATTTAATCCAATAAATAGAAGGGTTTTGTGAAAAAATTTCACCCTAGATCATTTCTAGCCCTAAATTCTAAATAAGAGAGAGATTTTGATATGTTTTCTGCATGGGAGATGGATTTTAAAAAGGAAGAGATCATGAGGAAGAAATTCATTAGTCAAAGTGCACAAGAGATGTATAACGGTTTCTTACCGTTAGTATTGACGGGATATCAGAGAAAATCAACAAAATTGAAAATTCCATGTCTGTACTGGAGACTAAGGTATTGGAGATTCATGCACAACAAGAAAATTGAAAATACCATGTCTTTACAAGAGACTAAGGTATTAGAAATTCATGCACATCTTGAGCATATTGGATGGCAATTGAAAATGTAATTTAGCCACACTAGTTATATAAAGGAAGCAGATAAGGAGATGTTTCTTAAGTAAAAGTGGATTTAAGAAGATTGTATCAGAGCACGTCACCATCGTCTGTTTTATCAACTTTATATTCCAATTGCCAATGAGAGACTAATGAATGACCTGAGTTTGTCCTATCAAATGAAAAGTGAAATTTAGTTCTATGTTTGAGTTTATTCGCTTGGAGTCATTGTGTCTACATGTTAGTTTTTGTGTTTAGTGTTTATGACTTTTTAGGAGTTTAATTGTAATATGAGTCTTAAGTGTTTGAATTTAGGAAATTTTCTCATCTCAGACTATTTAGAGTGAGAAATAAGTGTTAATTGTATTTGTGCTGGTTTGTGAATTAATATAAGTTTTCTTGTGTGAATATTTGTGTTATTTTGAGCCTCAAATTGAAATAGTTATTATGGAGAATTTTAAGAGAGAGGGGAGTTATAGGAAGTTGAAAATAGTCATTTAAGTGTTATGAGACTATTTAGGGGTGGTTTACTTAGGAAAATAGTGCATTATACTTTAACTTGAAAATTTTGAAAATCATGCACTGGTGCCTAAGCACCGCATCTCGCACTTAAGTGCAAGCTAAGTCGAGAGGCAGGCGCCTAAGCGCCAATTATCCGCATTTAAGTGTCGGTTCACAAATGTGAAATTTTAGCTCGAAAATCACCATTTTTAACACCGCTGCCACCATCAACCTCTCAAGTTCTTGATTTTTGAAGGCTAAGGCACATCTAAAGTGAAGATTTCCTAGTAGAATCAAGTGAAATTTGCTAGATGCAAATTCCTTGAGGTAAGAGCTTTACTTCTATGCAAAAATTTTGGATTTTCACCATGTATTTTGAGTACATTTGGAGAAATTATAAAATCCGCTATTCATGGTGAAAAATGAAGAAAATTCTATGGAAATTGCATGGGAAGTTTAGTTTGTGCTTTTGGAAGTTTGGTTTACTAGTTTAGTCATGATTTTTGAAGATATTTTTGGAATTTATAAAATTTGTAGGATGGCACCAAAAATGAAGAGGAGCAAAGGAAAGAGCCCTTTTGATTCTAGTAAATTTGTTAGTTCGAAGGCTCAAGATTGGTACAGTGAAACGTTTCAATCTCAAAAACTTATTCAGGAGTGTTGTTTTAAGAATCCATGTGGAGAAGTGGAAGATCTGATTGTTCGCTGATAGTGGGAACAATTCTGTATTTTTTCTGTGGTTACTGTTATTTCTATTATTAAGGAGTTCTATGCTAACCTCCTTGATGCTGAAGATGATAGAGTTATGGTTCAAGGGAAGTTGGTATCTTTTTCACTTGAGCTAATCAATTTGTTTTATCATCTACCACCTGATACGTTATGTTTTTATGCAAATTATAGTCCGACTGAAGCAGAGTTAGATGAGATTATTTCTTACTTGACTATTAGGAGAGGACTTTGGAAGATCACTAATGAAAGGAGAGTCAATCTTTCAACTTCAAAGTTATGTGCACCTTCAAATGCCTGACACTATTTTATTTCTATTCATCTGCTACTAAAAAATCATCTTAGAGAAGTGACCAGAGAGAGCGATGCTAAATTATTGCATCCAGAAAGGAAAGCTCATCAACATTGGAGCTTTGCTCTATCAGAATATCATCAGTTCTGCTACATCTAATACTACTGTAGGTCTGGGATTCACTTCCTTAATCTTTTCTATGTGTGAGCAAATTGGAGTTAAATATGATAGCTGGGAAGAAATATTGTTACCTCTAAAGCCCATCACTAAGGTGAATGCGAAGACTTATTCTGAGTATTCTATGTTTGGCTGGAGAAGAGGATTTTCTAAGATTTATGGAATGGAGACATCTGCTGCTTCGAACTTTGCTGCTTCTACATCTAGACCATCTACCTCATGTGCTTCTATATCTAGAGGTGAGTTTACTAAGACCAAAGACACATTATTACAGAAGTTGATAGACAATATTAACTTTACCGCTGATAAAGTTCAGAGGTTAGAGCATTTTGTAGATCATACTGATAAATACAATAGGAGAAAGGTGATTATGAAATGAAATTCCACTTGTCTCTGGAGAGCCCAAATAAAGGTGACCCAGGAGTGCAATTTCCTCCATATCCTTGATATCCTGATTATGAGCCTGCAAAAAAATGGTATAGCGATGATTCAGAAGATGGGGAGTAGGACTGAGAGATCTTTATGTTTATATTATGTTGAGGACTTTGTGGTCTTGGTACTGCTACATTTCCATCTATGTGTTCATTTAGATTATGTTTTGTGTTTTGGATTTCTTTTTACTGTTGTTGTAATGTTTGTGTTAGTTAATATTTTACTTTTAAATTTTAGGTTCGTAGCTGTTGTGAGTTTTGTGATTTAGTTAGTTTAGAACTTTACTTAATTCTGTCTTTTAAAAAGATTAAAAATCTTGCTAACTTAGATCTTAAATTTAAATTTCAGGAACTGCTACCCTGTATATTTCTTTTATCATGTTTGTGTGTTTGTTTTCATGTTGAGATTGTGAAGTCAAAGTTAGTGTGTTAGTTTTCTTTTATATTTATACCCACCACTTTGAAGTCTATTGAATCTCTACATGTTTAATTGAAATAAAAATATTAGAAAATTTGATCAAAAATAATTTTACTCCTTTTTTTTAGTTTTTCTACTTGTATCATTAGGGTTTAAAAATTTCTGTTAGCATGTTATTTTAAATTCTCATTCCTTCTTATATATATCTGATGCTAAAATGTTTAATCTGTTAAGAATTTAAGTTTGGGGTGATGAAAAATATTTTCAAAACTGGAATTTTATTTGTTCTCAAATGTGCTACAAGTGAATTTGATTTAAAAAGAAAAAAAATGATTATGTATATGAATTTATATTAGGGAAGTAAAATTTCATTTTAGAAATGAGTAAGAAAATTTAGTTAAAATTTTACAGTAATGAAGGAAAACTTTAAGTTAAAAGTTTTTAGTGTAGAAAATGTTTAATATAGTGTAACTATCTTTATTAAGAGAAAATTGTATTTTTGAAAATTTTAGATAGTTTAGACTTTTATTTTTAATACTTAAATTACTTTTATTAAAATAATTTTCAAAACTATTATTATATTTATAAGTAAAAGAATTATATCAAGACTTTACTTTACGAAAGGAGAAGTGAAATTCAAAATTATTATAGGCCTATCCAGGTATAGTAATCCTTGTGTGAAAAAGAAAAGAAAAAGGAAAGAAAAAAAAGAGAAAAAAATGAAGAGAAGAAAAAGAAAAAGAAAAAGACAAAAAGTTAGCGAGGAGAAGCTTGAGCATTAGTGCCTAATCAAAAATTAGTTTCACTTTTGATCTTTTTAAAGTATAAGACTTGAGAAACTTTTAAGCTTAGGGATATAATATAGCACGGAAAATTATTTAAAATAAAAATTTTTAAGTAGAGAGAATAAAAGGACGAAATTCTAAATTTGGAAAATCTATAATATTTTTGAGTTATATAAGAACTCATATTTTCATCTTTCTTAACATTAAGAATCTCTAAACTTTAAGTTGGTCTCAATTACTGAATATATTTTTTCTAAATTGGACTACTATATTTTTAAATCTAAATTTTAGTAACTCCTAAAGAAACTCATATACATATCATATTTATTTAGTTTTTGAAAATTGAAGTGTTACTTAAGGACAAGTAACATTTTAAGATTCAGGGATTTTGATAGATCTAAAATATATAGTGTTTTCAGAAATATTTTTATACTTATTTTCAAGATATTGCGTTTTAATGCAAGGTATTTGTGAGTTTTTCTTTCAGATACAAGTATAAAGGTGAAAAATGCTTTCAGGAGTGAAAAAAGATCAAATTTGGTGCAATTAGGAGAAAATTAGACAAGTGTGTTTTGGCGCCTAAGCACTAGATCCGGTGCTTAAGCTCCGGTTAAATAGAGAAGGTCGCGCTTAAGCGCCAGAGGCCCCGCGCTTAAGCGCCGGTGGCAGTTATTGGATGATTAAATTAGTTTTTTGCAAATTTTAAAGGGGTTTTAAGGCACCCATTTTCTTAATAGGTGGTTACAACCACCATGGACAAAAATTATTGCAGCGAATCAAGAGATATTTTGAAGAGATACCATGGCAGCTTTTGGAGATTTATAAAAGAATGAAGATTGTGTCTTTGAAAGTGTCCGTAAAAAGAGAAAGTTTTGAAATTTCATGAATTCGAGAGTTAGTTCTTAGAGATTTTCAGGCACCACATATTCATTTTATCCATTTTATTTTAGTTTTTATATTAAGAGTGTAGTAAAAGAGAAGAGATTCAAAGGAACTTCAAGAGTCTGGTGGAGGACTTGAAATAAGTTTTTATCTTTTTTTAGATTACTTTTTGTTGTAATTGAGAATTTTTGTTGGTTTAACAATGATTTCTACTTTTAAACTAAAGTATGGTTTTGTTTTCTCCATGGATTTTAGTACTTTTCTTTATCTTTCTTCTTAAAATGATAAGTAATTAAGTGTTGGATGGAATTTGTGGAGAGTATTGATCTTTAATGTTAGAAGAAGTTGTGAGATTTAAATCCATGCACTTCATTTACTTTTTAATTTGGCCAATCCTGATTTTAAAATTTTTTGTGTAAACATGTAAGACCCGGGTTGGTATTGTCTCAGTCAACAATTAGAAAGAATCACATGAGGTTGTATGAATGAGAATGCGGTTCATATGACTGAGTGCAAATAAATAAGGAAATATTCATTGAAGGGTCTAGTTAGAGGACTTTAAAGTGACAGGTTAAAGCCCCCAACATGGTTTATTATTTTAGGTTCTTATACGAGAATGTTAGCCCCAAGGTGGAGGGAATCGAGGGATCTCTAGAGTGAGACCTAGTATCTTCCCTGCCTAGCCGATCTTCAGATTATTTACACTTTAAATTAGCCTGTGATAGATGAAATTCATTGTCGTATTCATAAACCTACTGTAGTGGCTAATTCTTTTGAGCTTAAACCTGTTAATATCCAAATGATATCAAATAATCAGTTTTGGGGATCAACAACTCAAGATGCAAATTTACATCTTGCCAATTTTCTAAAATTGTGCGCTACATTTAAATACGATGATGTATCTGATGATGCCATAAGATTTAGGTTACTTCCTTTCTCACTTAGGGAAATAGCTGAGATGTGGTTGAATTTGTTAGCACCTGGATTTATTAGAACTTGGGGTGATTTAGCACAAAAATTCCTTGCTAAATATTTCCCACCATCATAAACTACGAAGCTTAGAAATAATATTACATCTTTTAATCAGTTTGTAGGGGAATCTTTTTATGAAGCGTGGGAATGATTAAAAGAACTCTTAAGAAAGTGTCCACACCATGCTATACCGGATTGGTTAATAATTCAAACTTTTTATAATGGATTAGTTGGATTACACCATGTTATACCAAATTGGTTAATAATTCAAACTTTTTATAATGGATTAGTTGGATCTCTAGATCAATAATTGATGCCACTTCTGGTGGTTCATTGATGTCAAAACCATTTCATGACCCTTATGCTTTAATTGAAGAAATGGCTACAAATAATTTTTAATGGCCTTATAAGAGGATGAATCCTAAGAAAGTAGCCAATATTGAGGAAACTGATGCATTTACCATGTTAACTAATCAAGTTGTTGCAATTTTAAGGAAATTAGACTAATTTGGAATGAAATTTTCTCAACCAATTTCCATGATTGAAGAGAATTCATTAAGTCAAATGATAGATTCTCAAGCATCATTAGAAACTTTAAATGCCATAAATAACAAACAGAATAACCCATATTCAAATTATTATAACCCAGGTTGGAAGAACCATACCAACATTAGCTGGAATAACAATTTGGTTGGTAATATTCAGTACGGATGGAACAACCAAGTAAACACATTGGGAAACTAGAACAACCAAGGAAATGATAATTATAGATCTACTTATCCTCCAGGTTTCAACAATAATACACAATTTAAGGAGAAGAATTTATCTATAGAAAAAGGGGTGTTACAATTGGGAAATAAATTACAAAGTCAAGGAGCTACAATTAGAAATATTGAGAATTAATTTGGGCAAATTGGCAATTCATTAAGTAATAGATCTCAAGGAACACTTCCAAGTAATTCTAAATTAATTCCAAAAGAATGGACTAAAGAGCAAGTAAAAGCCATTCAAGTTAGAAGCGAACGAGAGTTGGAAGGTTGGGTGCAAAAAAAAATTGATGTAGAGAGAGAAGAAATCGAAGAATCAAAAGAGGACGCTCCAAAAGATTCTAAAAGACCAATTTCTCTGTTGAAAATTGATTTGGAAAAAACACAACTTTCATTTCCCTAGAGACTTCATCAGTAGAAGTTAGATAAGCAATTTTAAAAATTTTAAAATATTTTAGAAGCTTACAATTAATATTCCATTTGCTGAAGCCTTAGAAAAAATGTCGAGCTATGCACAGTTTATGAAGGATATTCTCAAAAGAAAAAGGAAATTTAAAGGTAATGAGACTATTGCACTTAGTGAGGAGTGCAGTGCGCTAATTTTGAAGAAGCTTCCTGAGAAGCTTAAGGATCCTGGTAGCTTTACAATTCCATGTGTAAAAGGAGATATATTTTATGGGAAAGATTTATCTGAGTGAGGTGCAAGCATTAACCTTATGCCATTATCAATATTTAAAAGATTGGGAGTAAGAGAAATAACCCCTACTACTGCAACTTGGTAGTTAGCAGATCTTTCGATAACATACCTTGAAGGAGTTATAAAAGAAGTCCTAGTGATTGTGAAGCAATTTATTTTTCCTATTGATTTCATTGTGCTAGATATATAGGAAGATAAAGAGATATCTATCATTTTGGGGAGACCTTTCCTAACCACAGGGAGAGCAATGATAGATGTGTAGAAAGAGAAATTGACAATACCCATCAATGATAAAACAGTTACATTTAACATTTCAAGATCAATGAAATACCTTGAAAATAGTAATGATGATGAATGCTTTAGAATGAATGTTTAAATAACAAAGTGAATGTCATTTCAAAAAGACTTATGAAAAAAGATCTGAACTATAAGATTTGGAACATGAGCAAGAAGAGGAATTAAATCAATGTGAAGATCTTCTCAAAGAAGATTCAAACTTTGTTCGAGAAAGTTTTGAAATTTTGGACATAATAGACAAAGATAAATCATTTTGTACATCTATTGAAAACCCTATAGAACTTGAGTTAAGGTTACTTCCTGATCATTTAAAATATGCCTTTTTTGGATATTCCTCTAGTTTACCAGTTAGAAATTCCTCAAAATTAACAATGGAAGAAGAAGAAATGTTGACGAAAATTCTGAAAAATTTTAAGAATGCCTTTGGATAGATAATTGCTGATATTATAGGAATCAATCCTTCAATTTGTATGCATAGAATTTATATGAAAGAGAACTGCAAACCCAAGGCTGATCCTCAAAGAAGACTGAATCCTGTTATGAAATAAGTTGTAAAGAAATAAATTTTAAAATGGTTAGATGCAAAAATTATCTACCCTATTTTAGATAGTGCATGGGTTAGTCCAATTCACCGTGTTTCTAAGAAAGGAGGAGTAATTGTAACTATGAATGAACATAATAAGCTAATACCCACTAGACAAGTTACAGGGTGGTGAAAATGCATTAATTATAGAAAATTAAATCTTGCCACTAGGAATGATCATTTTACATTACCCTTTCTTGATCAAATGCTGGATAGACTAGCTGGGCATAAATACTTTAGTTTTCTGGATGGATATACTGGTTATCACCAAATTCAAATATCTCCTGAGGATCAAGAGAAAACAACGTTTACTACTCCTTATGGTACTTTTCCTTTTAGAAGAATGTCTTTTGGTTTATGTAATGCTCTTGCTACATTTCAAAGATGTGTGATGGAAATTTTTTATGATTTAATTAAAAGGGATGGAAGTATTCATGGATGACTTTTTAGTGTTTGGAACTTCATTTGACTCGTGTTTAGAACATTTATCCAAAGTTCTTAAGCACTGTGAAGAAATAAATTTATTCCTTAATTGGGAAAAATGTCAATTTATGGTAGTAGTAGGAATTGTATTTGGTCATCAAATATCAAAAAATAGCATGGAAGAAGAACCTGATAAAATTTAAGTGATAACTAATTTACCTTATCCAACAATTGTAAGGAAAATTAGGAGTTTTTTAGGAAATGTTGGATTCTACAGGCGATATATTTAAGTCTTTTCAAAGATTGCTAAACCTTTATGTCATTTACTGGAGAAAGATGCTCATTTCAATTTTGATGAGGAATGCCTAATATTTTTTAATTTATTAAAAGAAAAATTAATCACTGCACCAATTATAATTTCACTCGACTGGGGAAAACCTTTTGAATTGATGTGTGATACTAATGGTTATGCTATTGGAGTTATTTTAGGACAATGATATGATTAAATTTTAAAAGTTACTTACTATGCTAGTAAAACTCTTAATGAAAATCAAATGAATTATACAACTACTGAAAAAGAGTTATTAGCAATAGTATTTTCTTTTGATAAATTCAGATCATATTTGATTGGAACTCATTGTATAGTGCATACAATTGATTTTGGTATTAAGTATTTAATGAAAAAAAAGAATGATAAGTCTTTGACTTATAAAATGGATTCTTTTTTTGCAAGAATTTGATTTTGAAATAATAGATCAGAAGGGGATAGAAAGTCAAATTGTTGATCATATGTCCAGGCTTGAGTTAGAAAAACCGCTCTGTTTTGAAAAAGAAATTAATGAACATTTTTTAGACAAAAACTTGTTCACTATTAATGAGTAGTGTGTTCCGTGGTATGCCAACATTGTAAAATTTATTGTTAGTGATATTTTACCCTATGAAATGACTAACCAACTGGAGAGAAAATTTATTTCTAAAGCTAAGATTTATTTTTTGGATGACCCATTTTTATATATACGAGAGAAGGATCTAATTATTCGAAGATGTGTACCATTAGAAGAAACTTCTGAGATTATCCAAAAATGTCATAATAATAATTTTGAGGGTTATTTTGGTGTTGATAAAATAACATACAAATTTTTACAATCTAGATTCTATTGGCCTACAAGATTTAGAGATGTTAATGCTTATATCAAAACTTGTGATCGATGTTAAAAAGTAAGCAATATTTTTAGAAGAAATGAGTTGCCCCTCTATTATATGCTAGAAGTTGAAATATTTGATGTTTGGGGATTAGATTTCATGGGATCATTTATACAATCTTTCAGAAATTTATATATTCGCTAAGAAGTAGACTAAGTATCCAAATGGATAGAAATTGTTGCTTTACCTCGATGTGATGCTCTAAGTGTTGCAATTTTTTTGAAAATGAACTTATTTTGTAGATTTGGGATGCCGAGAGTTATCATTATTGATGGGGGGAAGTCATTTCAGAAATGCCATAATGGAAAGGTTATTAAGGAAATATCATATAAATCATAGGATTGCTACTGCTTATCATCCTCAGACAAGTGGTTTAGCTGAATTTTCCAATCAGAAAAATAAAAGAATTATGGAAAAATTTTTGAATCCAACAAAAATGGATTGGTCAGTCAAACTTGACAATGCTTTGTGGGCTCATAGGACTGCATGCAGAACTCCTTAGGAATGTCCCCATATAGGCTAATATTTAAGAAAGCTTGTCACTTACCAGTTGAACTTGAGTATAAAGCATATTGGGTGATTAAATAATTCATTTATAATTTGAAAGATGATGGTTAGAAAAGATTATTATGATGAAATGAGCTCAAAGAGATAAGGAATGAATCTTATGAGAGTGCTAAGATTTACAAAAAAAAGATGAAGATGTGGCATGATCGAAGCATTCTTATTAAAAATTTTATTCAGGGTAGCAAGTTTTGCTATTTAATGCAAGGTTAAGATTATTTCTAGGCAAACTTATGTACAGGTGGATGGGCCTATTTATTGTGATAAAAGTTTATCTTTATGGAGCTGATGATAGTAGAGATCCTAAGTTTGAGAAAATATTTAAAGTTATTAGACATAGGCTGAAACCTTATTTTATAAGGGATCGGCAGAAGTTTAATGATGGAATGATGTTGGGTTAACAAGAATAAGCTTTGGTTACGTTGGGCTGAAGACGTAAAACAAAGCTTTTTGTGGGAGGCAACCCATAATTATCAGTGTTTTTGTTTTAATTGTTGTTTTATGTGCGATTAAGAAAATTTTGGTAGCATTTTTTTGAATATTATGTGTTATTACTAATTTTAAATTTTTATTTAGTGACTTAGACATGTTATAATAAGAATTTGGATGTTAAGTTGACTAGTACAAAAATATGCACTAGCGCTTAAGCGCCAGATTTGGTGCTTATAGGAAGCATTTTTAACACGTGCAAAATTCAGATTATTAAAGGTAAACTTGCCAATTAGTTTACAAAAACGTGCCAAGTCAGTTCCTAGATGTGCGTAGGAGTTATTGGAAGGATTTAGGTCTATAAATAGAAGGCTTTTGTGAAGGAATTTCACCCCATATCATTTCTAGCCCTAAAGTCTAAGAGAGAGAGATATTTTGAGATAATGTCTTCATGAGAGATGAATTTGAAGAAGGAAGAAACCAATAGGCAGAAATTCATTAGTCAAATTTGCACAAGAGATGTATAATGGTTTTTTAGCCATTAGTATTGAAGGGATATCAGAGAAGATCAACAAAATTGAAAATACCATGTTATTACTGGAGACTAAGGTATTGAAGATTCATGCACATCTGAATCATATTTGATGACAATTGAAAATACAATTTAACCACACTAGTTATATAGAGGAAGTAAATAGGAGATGTTTCTTAAGCAAAAGTGGATTGAAGAAGATTGTATCAGAGCGAGAGGTAAGCGCCTAAGCTCCACTTATCCGCGGTTAAGTGTTAGTTCACAACAACTGATTTACGAATGATTAAAGGTAAAATTTTAGCTCAAAAATCACCATTTTTAACACCACTGTCACCTTCAACTTCTTGAGTTCACAATTTTTCAAGGCTAGGGCACATCTAAAGTGAAGATTTCCTGGTAGAATCTAGTGAAATTTGCTAGATCCAAATTTATTGAAGTAAGAGCTTTACTTCTATGCAAAAATTTTATATTTTTGTTATGTATTTTAAGCACATTTGAATAAACTCGAAAATTCACTATTCATCGTGAAAAATGAGTAAAACCTATAGAAATTGCATGAGAAGTTTAGTTTGTGCTTTTGGAAGTTTGGCTTACTAGTTTAGACTTCATTTTTGAAGATATTTTTAGAATTTATAAAATTTGTAGAATTGAGCCAAGAATGAAGAAGAGCAAAAGAAAGAGCTCTTTAGATTTGAGTAAATTTGTTAGTACGAAAGCTCAAGATCGTTACAGTGAAGCATTTCAATCACGAAATCTAATTCAGGAGCGTTGTTTTAAGAATCCAGGTGGAGAAGTTGATGATCTGATTGTTTGCCGATGGTGGGAACAATTCTATTATTTTTCTGCTGTTGCCATTATTTCTATTGGTAGGGGGTTCTATGCTAACCTCCCTGAGGCTGAAGACGATAGAGTTATGGTTCGAGGAAAGTTGGAACCTTTTTCACCAGAGGTAATCAACTTGTTTTATCATCTACCACCTGATACATTATCTTTTTATGCAAATTATATTCCAACTGAAGCAGAGTTAGATGAGATTATTTCTTACTTGACTATTAGGAGAGGACTTTGGAAGATCACTAATGGAAGGAGAGTCAATCTTCCAACTTCAAGTTTATGTGCACCTTCAAAGGCCTGACACTCTTCTATTCCTACTCATCTGCTACTAAAAAAATCATCTCAGTGAAGTGACCAGTGAAAGAGCGATGCTAAATTGTTGAATCGAGCAAGGAAAGCTCATCAACATTGGAGCTTTGCTCTGTCAGATAATAATCAGTTATGCTACAACTGTTACTACTACAGCTTTGGGACTCGCTTCCTTAATCTTTTCTTTGTGTGAGCAGGCTAGAGTTAAATATGATAGCTGAGAAGAAGTATTGTTACCTCTAAAGCCCATCACTAGAGTGAATGTGAAGATTTATTATGAGAATTCTATTTTTGGCTGGGGAGGAGGATTTTCCATGATTTATGGAATGGAGATGTCTGCTGCTTCTACCTCTGCTGCTTCTACATCTAGACCATGTACCTCACGTGCTTGTACATCTAGAGGTGAGTCTACTGAGACTTGAGATGCATTATTACAGAAGATGATAGATAATAATAACTTTACCACTAAAAAAGTTCAAAATTTAGAGCATTTTGTAGATCATACTGATAAATGTAATAGGAGAAAGAGTGATTATGAGAAGAAATTCCACTCGTCTCTCAAGAGCCTAATTAGAGATGGCTCATGAGTGCAATTTCCTCTATATCCTTGATATCTTGATTATGAGCCTGCAGAAAAATGGTATAGCGGTGATTCAGAAGATGGGCAGTAGGACTTAGAGATTTTTATGTTTGTATTATGTCGAGGACTGTGAGTTCTTGGTACTGCTACATTTGCTTCTATGTGACGATTTATATTATTTGTTGTGTTTTGGAAATTTTTTTTCTTATTTTTGTGGTGTTTGTGTTACTTAATGTTTTGTTTTGTAATTTTAGGGTTGTAACTGTTCTGAGTTTTGTGATTTAGTTAGGTTAGAACTTCACTTAATTTTATGTCTTTTAAAAAGATTAAAAATCTTGCTTACTTAGATCTTATGTTTAAAACTCAAAAATTGATACCCTATATATTTCTTTTATCATGTTTGTTCATTTACTTTTATGTTGAGATTGTGAAGTCAAATTTAGTGTGTTAGTTTGCTTTTGTATTGATAGCCACCACTTATAAGTCTATTGAATCTCTACATGTTGAATTGAAATGAAAATATTAGAAAATTTGATCAAAAGTAATTTTACTCCTATTTTTGTTTAGTTTTTCTACTTGTATCATTAGGGTTTAAAAATTCTAGTTAGCTTGTTGTTTTAAATTTTCATTCATGATTATTTATGTTTGATGCTAAAATGTTTAATCTGTTAAAAATTTAAGTTTGGGGGAATGAAAAATATTTCAAAACTGGAATTTTGTTTGTTCTCAATTGTGCTACAAGTGAATTTGATTTGAAAAGAAAAAAAGATGATTATGTATATGAAGTTATATTAGGGAAGTAAAACTTGATTTTAGAAATGAGTAGGAAGATTTAGTTGAATTTTTTAGTAATGAAGAACTTTAAGTTAAAAGTTTTTAGTGTAAAAAATGTTTAATATAGTGTAACTATCTTTAGTAAGAAAAATTATNGGGATGTTTGATTATGTTTATTTCTCTAATCCTTATTTAGTCAATTTTGATTTGGCCTAAGCCGCCAGTAAGCCCTTAAGACCTAAGTGAGTGTCTTAATTAGTTTTGAAAAGGTTAAGCTTTAAGTGGTCATGATTCATGATTTGGATAAATGAGTGTCTTAATTAGTTTTGAAAAGGTTAAGCTTTAAGTGGTCATGATTCATAATTTGAATTTTCTTTAAATAAAAATAGGGGTATTACATTGATTAATTATTGGCTTCAAAATTCATACCCCTAAGTCCAGGATAATTTAATTTTAATAAACTTCCAAATTTTAAAAATTTAGAAATTTATTAATCTTAATTAAGAAAGTGAGATTGGTTTCTACCAATTAACCCCTTTGTGTTTCAAACATCAAATAAATGATTAAGATTAGAGGTTACCCATTTTCCCTCATTGAATTAAGCCTAAATGTTAATTAAGGCAAAATTTCTAAAATTACACATTTGCCCATAAGGCTCTAACACCTTATAATTTGTCAAATTCAATTCAAATGACTTTGACGTTTTTTTCCTACCTCATTCATGGGTCAATTGAGACATCAGAGGAGAAATTGTGATTTTTTAAAATTTAATTTAATTTACATAATTATTTTAATGCAAAAATAATATTTTTTAAAGAAAATTCCTAAATTGACCAAGGTAAATTATAATCTCTTGAAATTTATACTGGAGGTTGACCCAGACCAGAGAAGCCTTTGTACCAACTTTCACAATTTTTTAAATTCTATGTGATTTATTAGAATTATATTAATTTATGGGTTATTTAATAAAAGTAAAATATTTTATGTTGTGAAAATTAAGTTTTGTATTTTTGAAAAATCTCTCTAAGGTCAAAGAACTCATAGGAGGAAGTTTATATTTTTTTGATTCTTCCTTGATTTATTAGAATTTTTTTAGTGAAAACTCATTTTTAGCCTTTTAAAAATTATTATTAAGCTTTGAAATTCAATATCTTTATTTAGAAAATCAGGAAAAAATATTCTAATTGTTCCTAGGTGATTAGGAAACAATGTAGAACATTTCCATGAGTTTTATTATTTCTATGATTTTTATGAATTTTTAATTATTTAAATATTTAGAATAGGCTAAAAATCAAGTTTTTATTTTAAATATCTATTTTATTTTTACAAAATACCCCTGATCACAGAGAACTCAAAAAACAAAGTTTCATAATTTTTTAGTTATATTTTAATATTTAAAAATCATTTAAATGCTAAGAGTGATATTTATCTTTAAAAATCAATTTAAGTTGTCAAATGAACTCAAAATATCTTGAAGTGTCAAAAGTGGTATTTATTTTTAAAAATCAACTTAAGTTATCAAATGAACTCAAAATATTTTGAAATTGAGTGGAATTTATCTTTAAAAATCAATTTAAGTTATTAAATGAACTCAAAATATTTTGAAACTTTTATGGATGAGTTCTCTAGATCATAAACCACAGTGGAGATTAAAAATCAAGTCATTTAAATGTTTATATTTTCCAAAATTAATTATTTTCAAGTTCTCTAGATCATAAATCACAGTGGAGATAAAAAATCAAGTCATTTAAATGTTTAAATTTCTCCTCTAGATCATAAATCACAGTGAAGTACAAAAATCAAGTCATTTAAATTTTTTGTATTTTCCAAAATTAATTATCTTAGTGATTTAGTATTTGGAAAATTTAAGGATATTTTAAATGACTTGTCCCATGAAATTATTTTCAAAGGTTTCCCTGGTCATGGTGCACCTTCTAAAGTATTCTCGGGACTTAATAACCAATATGCTAATTTCCATGATTATTTTAAGGAAATGATGTGAAATAACTTGAAAAATATAGGTCTCTGTATAGGGACCTTCTCTGACTTTGGAAAAATCATAGAATACTTCCCCTAATAGAGGCTACAACATGTCAAAATTTCAATCCAAGGTGATGTGTCAATATGGATGGAGAATCAAATGATTCCAAATAGTGTTTAATTATTTAATAAAATTTTATGCATCAAATCGACTTGAAAATTATTCCAATTTGTTCTCCTCTATTCACTGAGCAAGTGGATATTTTTATTTTATTTTTGTGATTTTTCTACATAAAGTTATGTATTTTTGAAATTTTGGGATTAAATAAATAAAAAAATGCCCCTATTTTCCTACTTATCCATGTCAACCTCGTACGGGTCGAACATGCCACGTCTTGCTGCGTGATTGGCGCAGCCAGCCAGGTCATTCCCGCCCATGTCGGACCGCGGTCTGTCCGACGCGATCAGGATCACCCGATCAATACACGATCGATCTGACGGTCACGGGTCATCGCCCCAAATGAACTGGACCTGAAAACCGTCCATTTTAAAACGCTAATATCTCACTCGATTGTTAACAAAATTGAGTGAAGTTTTTTTTAAAATGCTCTTATTGACTAGTAGAACACATCCATACGGTTGATAAATCCTTAAATTAACTTTATTTTCATGAATAATTAAAAGAAGCTCGGTTTAGGGTTAAATTTGAATACCTTAGTCCAAGAGGGGTAGCCTCGATTGGATGCTTGTAGAAATTTTATGTGGGTGCCAAAAACCTAGGGATGGAGCCTCTATTCGTGGTGAAATTCCTAGACTGAAATTCGATCAAGGCCGATTTGGGGGTTTGGTTGAAGTCCACCTTAGGGTGGTCGGCTGATGGGGCTTTTATGGGGGATCTTCTTCTCTTGATGTTGGGATGGTGTGGGTGCAATTAATTTAAATTTGGTGGAGGTCTGGAGGATGTCCTGTTTCGGCCTTGAAATTGAGCTCCAAAATTGAACTCAAGCAATGGATTTGAGTGGCTAAGGAAGGTTTAGTTAAGCTCAAGAGGACTCCAGGAAGCTCTTAAAGAAGTTTTACAGAGTCTTCCCAAAGAATTTCAAGCTCTCTCTCTTTTGCCATGGAGAGAGAGTTTAAATAAAATGGCCTAGGCTGGCTGCCAGGGCCAATTGAGGGGTGCATTGGTTGCTTATGTGGAGGGCAGAGAAGCTCCAATGAGCAGCTAGGCTGATTTGGCCTTTGGGTTTGAATTTAGTAAAAATCCCTTGTCTTGGCGATGGTTTTGGCCATTTTACAGCCACCAAGGTGGCCGGCCGGCCAGGCATTGGTCACCTCTTGAATCAGGGAAGTCAGGGGGTGGCTAATGATGATTATCTCCCAAGGTTAAGTGATGATGTTGGAGATATTTCAAGTTAGGTCCAAAAATGGGTAAAATCCCTTAATTTTGGGATCCATTGGTCCATAGCTTGTCATGGTGATTTTAGGATGGTTTAGCCTAGTCTTTAGGAAGGTTTTGGTGGCTGTGAAATCATTACTTTGGTGGCTTAGACATGGTTAAGTCAATTTTTGATGGAAGGGTCCAAGTGAGTGCAAATGACCAAAGCTTGAGTTTGGGCTTGGCTAGCCATGTCAATTGGCCGAATTAATTATTTCATTTGGTGTATATGATCATAAGGAACAACTTTTGTGAAGGATGGAAGTGGTTTTGAACTCAATTGAAGGGTCGATTTGAGGGAATTCTGAACTTTAATCAATTTGGTCATGTTGGGCTAGGCTTGGGTCTAGCTTGGGTTAGCCTTAGGCTAAGTCTAAATTGATTATTATAAACGGTCAATAGGGACCTCATTAAGAGTTTCCAACATGAATTAGATGCCAATTTGGAGGTTAAGGCAATCAATTGGGTGAAATTTGGGGACTTAGCCAATTTGGGGCTAAATTTGGGAATTTTGGATTTAAGCCAAAATCAAATGGATTTGAGGTTTCATCAATGCCAATTGATGGTTGATTTTGATGTATAGGAATGTTATAAAGATTTTTCAACATTAATTGAGGCCAATTGACTAGGCTATGGGTTTAATTTGGTGAGATTAGGTCATGTGGTCAAAATTGGGGTTTTGACCCAAATCAAAATTGGGCTCAAATCATGGACCAATTGAGCTTGGATTTGGTTTATTTTAGTCATATCAAAAGTTAATTTGAGTTTAGGATTAAAATTTAAGTAAATTGAGTTCAAATTGATGGACATTTGAGATGGATTTGGGGAAATTTGGGTCTTTGAAGGGCAATATGAGGATTTTGGTCAAAGATGGTCAAATTGGCCAAATTGGGTCATGTGGTAGTTAAGAGAGATGAAATTGGAAATATTTTGGATTTATTGGGATTTATTCGGAATTTTTGGATTTTTTGGGATTTTGGGTCAAAGAGGGGTATTTTGGTAATTTCGTGGTGTTTTAGGGGTAAAAGGCCAAGATGGGTATTTTGGTAGAGTTGAGGTACCAACCATTACCAATAGGACATGGACCAATGGAAACCCCATTTTGGGTCCTCTACATAGTGGTCTTAGCTAAACCGTGGCCCTAGGGCTAGTAGGTTTAGGGGACCATCTAGATGAGTATCCCAAGACATCAAGGGATCTAGGCTAGAAATTTGAGTTCAGGGTTGTGAGTGATTGTGAGTGTAGATGAGAGTTGTGAATGCCTTAGCTCTAGACCAAGACCCAGGGTCAACCCTAAGGTTCAGCAACCCTAAGGGTAGTGAATGCCTTAGCTTCAGACCAACACCCAGGGTCAACTCTAAGGTCCAACAATCCTAAGGGTGACTCATCTTGAGTTTCCCCCACAGTGACCCCACCTACTAAGTACTTAGAGGTTGAGACCAACATGTGGAACTTCAGGTCGAGTAAAGAAGAGGGTAGAATTTATAATGGTGAGGGTGCCTTTTTTAGTTTTCTAGGAATAGTCAACAAAAAAAGTCTTATGGCTAGACCCTAGGCTACTAAAGAGGAAAAACTAAACCTCAACAAAAAATGGGTCCTATGGCTAGACCTTAGGCTACTAAAGAGGAAAAACTAAACCTCAACCAAAAATGAGGTCACTATGGCTAGACCTTAGGCTACTAAAGAGGAAAAACTGAACCTCAACCAAAAGTGAGGTCAAGTCATATGGCTAGACCTTAGGCTACTAAAGAGGAAAAACTGAACCTCAACCAAAAGTGAGGTCAACTACCCATAGTTATAAGTATGTTTTTACTTTGATTGTTTTTTTGAGTCTGACTAAGAAATTTGGGGTAATATTTTTTATTTTATTTTGTTAGTAATGATTTTTAAACTTTATTTAGGGACTTAGACATGTTAGAATGATAATTTGGACATTAAGTTGACTGGTGCAAAAATGTGCATTGGTGCTTAGAAGTTATGATAGGGAATTACGCTTATAAATAGAAGGGGTTTGTGATGGAGTTTCACCTTGGATTATTTTTAGCCCTAAAAGTCTAAGAAAGAGTTAGAGAAAATGTCTTCATGGGAGATGGATTTGAAGAAGAAGGAAGAAGCCATGAAGAAGAAGTTCATTAGTCAAAGTGCATAGGAGATGTATAGCGATTTCTTAGCCGTTAGTATTGAAGGAATATTAGAGAAGATAACCAAGATTGAGAATACTATACCTGTATTAGAAACTAAGGTGCTTGAATTGCCTGCTCATCTAGAACAAATTGGGTGGCAACTTAAGATGCAACTCAACCATACCAGTTATATAAAGGAAGTGGTTAAGGCGATGTTCTTTAAGCAAAAGTGGATATTAGAGCTCGTCACTACCATCCGTTTTATCAACTCTATATTCCAGGAGAGACTACTGAAAGACAAGAATTCGTTCCTTCTAATGAAGAGTGGCATTAAGTTAAGTGTTAGGAATTGAGTGTTTGGAGTCATGTTTTTAAGTGTGTTAGTGTTTATGTCTTGTGTTTAGTATTTATGTCACTTATGTGTTTAATTGTAAATGTGTGTTAAGTGTTTTATACTTTAAAAAATTTTATCATGCAAGACTATTTGGAGAGAGAACTAAGTGTTAAATGTGTTTGTACTTGTTTGTGAATTAATATAAGTTTATTTTTATGAACATTTGTGTTATTCTTACCCTCAAATTGGATTAATTGTTATGGAGAATTTTGAAAGAGAAGGGGGTTATATGAAGTAAAAATACTCATTAAAGTGTTGTGAGACTATTTAGCGGTGGTTTACTTATGCTAATAGTGCATTTTACTTCAAATTAAAAATTTCAAAAATTATGCACTGGCGCTTAAGCGCCACATCTCGTGCTTAAGCACGAGTCAACCTAAGAGGCAGGCGCCTAAGTGCCGCTTACCCGCGCTTAAGTGCTAGTTCACGAATGGTTAAAAGTGAATTTTAAGTCCAAAAACACCAATTTTTAACACCTCCTATCATCTTCCCCAACTCAAGTTCACAATTTTGAGGGCTAGGACAAGTGAAATTTGAAGATTTCTTGGTTGAATCGAATGAGATTTGCTAGATCCAAGTTCCTTAAGGCAAGAACTTTACTTCTATGCAAAAATTTTGGTTTTTCACCATATATTTTAAGCACAAGTGGAAGATTTCTAAAATTTACTATTCATGGTGAAAAGTGAAGAAAAATCTATGGAAATTACTTCAGAAGTTTAGTTAGTGCTTTTCAAAGTTTAGTTTAGTGATTTACACTTGATTTTTAAAGTTATTTTTGGAATTTATCAAATTTGTAGAATGACACCAAGAACGAAAAGGAGTAAGGAAAAAGCCCATTTGATTTGAGCAAATTTGTCAGTTCAAAAGCTTAAGATCGATATAGTGACGCTCAATAGTCATAAATATTGATTCAGGAGCAAAGTTTCAAGAGTTCAGGTGGAGAGGTAGAGAACCTGATAGTCCATCGACAATGGGAACAATTCTGTTGTTTCTCTATCGTCGCAGTGATTTATCTTGTGAGGGAGTTTTATGCAAATCTCCCAGAGGCTGAAGATTATCGACTTATGGTTAGAGGGAAGTTGTTACCTTTTACTCCAGAGGTAATCAGCTCTTTTTACCATTTACCACCAAAGACTTTATGTGTTTATGTGAATTATAGTCATACTGAAATAGACTTAGATGAGATTATTTCATATTTGACTATTGGGAGAGGACTTTAGAGGATTACCAATGAGAGGAGAGTAAATTTCTCAACTTTAAAGTTATGTGCACCTTCAAAGGCCTGACACTTTTTCTTTTCTGCTCGTCTGCTTCCGACCAATCATCTCAGT
The DNA here is from genome assembly GCA_002079205.1 of Phalaenopsis hybrid cultivar. Taxonomy (NCBI): domain Eukaryota; kingdom Viridiplantae; phylum Streptophyta; class Magnoliopsida; order Asparagales; family Orchidaceae; genus Phalaenopsis; species Phalaenopsis hybrid cultivar. The sequence goes on from JXCR01133260.1 coordinate 42,381, forward strand.
GAAGTAACCAGAGAGAGAGAAACGTTGAATTATTGTATTTAGGAGGGAAAGCCCATCAACATAAGGGTTTTGATCTATCACATTATCATCAGTTCAGCTGCTGCTCCTACTACAGTAGGTATGGGATTTGCTTCCTTGATATTTTCTTTATGCGAGTAGGCTGCAGTAAAGTATGATAGTTGGGAGGAAGTTCTGTACCTCTAAAGCCCATCACGAAGGTGAATGTGAAGACTTGTTCTGAGCATTTGATTTTTTCTAGGGAGGAGGATTTTCCAGGAGTTATGGATTAGAGACGTCTGTTGCATCTTCATCATGACCATCTACTTCTCATGCTTTTATATCTAGAGTTGATACCAAGACTCCGGATTAGTTATTGCAGAAGATGATGGACAATATCAATTTTACCGCTGATAAGGTATAAAATTTAGAGCGTTTTGCAGATCATACTAATAATTATAATACAAGGAAGAGTGATTATAAAGAGAAATTCCTCTCATCTTTGGAAAGCCTGATTAGAGGTGATTTGAGAGTGCAATTTCCTCCATATCCTTGATATCTTGATTATGAGCCTGCAAAAAAATGGTATAGCGGTGATTCTGAGGATGAAGAGTAGAGTTGAGAGATTCATTTTATGATTGTAATATTATGTGAACTATGTGGTGTGAGCTTGCTACATTTGCATATGTGTGTTGTTTTGGTCTATTTTGTCTTTCAAAAGTTTATATTTTATTGTTATGACATCTATGGTAGTTAATATTTTATTTTTAAATTTTAGGGTAGTAGCTGTTGTTTTGTGTTTACTAATGTGATTTAGTTAGTTTAGAACTTAACTTAATTTCATATCTGTTGTAATGTAGAAAATCTTGCTAGCATAGATCTTAAACTTGAAATTCAGAAATTGATGCCTTGTATTTCTCTTTTATCATGTTACTGTGTTTTTTGCTTTTATACCCATTTTTTAAAATTCTATTGAGTCTCTACATGTTCAACTAAAAAAAAATATAGAAACTTTGATCAAAAATTAATTTTACTCCTGTCTTTAATTTTATACTTGTATAATTAGAATGTTAAAATTCTTGTTAGCATGTTATTTTTAAATTTCATTCCTGCTTATAAATATCTAATGTTAAACTGTTTAATCTATTAAAAATTTAAGTTTGGTGGTGGGATGAAAAAAATTTTCAAAACTGGAATTTTATTTATTTTCAAATGTACTAAAAGTGAATTTGATTTTAAAAGAAAATTTTATTATGTATATGATGTTATATTAGGAAGTAAAATTTGATTTTAGAAATAAGTAAGAAAATTTAGTTAAAATTTCAAGTAATGAAGAAAAACTTTAANTTTAAAATAATTTTCAAAACTATAATTATATTTATAAGTAAAAGACTTATATCAAGACTTTGCTTTAGGAAAGGAGAAGTGGTTAAAGGTCTATCGAGATATAATAATCCTTGCCTAAAGAATAAAGAAAAGAAAAAGAAAAAGGAAAAAGAGAAAGAAAAGAAAAAAAGGAAAAAGAAAAAGAAAAAGAGAAAAAAATTAGGAAGGAGAAGCTTCAGGATTAGTGTCTAATCAAAAATTGGTTCTACATTTGATCTTTTTAAAGTATAAGACTTGAGAAACTCTTAAGTTTATAGATATAATATAGTAAGTAAAATTACTTTTTAATGAAATTTTTAAATGGAAATAATAAAAGAACTAAATTCTAAATTTGGAAAATCTATAATACATTTTTGAATTAGATAGAAAGTCATATTTTCATCTTTATTAACTTTAAGAATTTCTAAACTTTAAGTTGGTCTCATTTACTGAATATTTTTTCTAAATCAGATTGCTATATTTCTAAATCTAAATTTTAGTAACTCCTAAAGAAACTCATATACATATCATACATATGTAGNCTTAAATTTCTTTTATTAAAATAATTTTCAAAACTATTATTATATTTATAAGTAAAAGAAAAAATGATTAATATAAGTGGTTATCTTTAGTAAGAAAAATTGTATTTTTGAAAAATTTAGATAATTTAGACTTTTATTTTTATACTTAAATCTTTAGTAAGAAAAATTATATTTTTAAAAATTTTAGATAATTTAGACTTTTATTTTTAATACTTAAATTTCTTTTAATAAAATAATTTTCAAAAACTATTTTTATATTTATAAGTAAAAGACTTATGTCAAGTCTTTGCGTTAAGAAAGGAGAAGTAGAATTCAAAATCATTAAAGGTCTATCCAAATATAGTAATCCTTGCCTGAAAAACAAAAGAAAAAAAAGGAAAAAAAAGAAAGAAAAGAAAAAGAAAAGAAAGAGAGAAAGAAAAGAAAGAGAGGAATAAAAGAAAATAAGAAAAAAATGAGGAAGGAGAAGCTTAAGGATTAGTGCCTAATCAAAAATTGGTTCTACATTTGATCTATTTAAAGTATAAGACTTGAGAAACTCTTAAGCTTATAGATATAATATAGTAAGTAAAATTATTTTTTAATGCTATTTTTAAGTGAAGATATTAAAAAAACTAAATTCTAAATTTGGAAAATCTACAATACATTTCTGATTTAGATAGAAACTCATATTTTCGTCTTTCTTAACTTTAAGAATTTCTACACTTTAAGTTGGTCTCATTTACTAAATATTTTTTCTAAATTAGACTGCTATATTTCTAAATCTAAATTTCAGTAACTCTTAAAGAAACTCATATACATATCATACATATTTAGCTTTTAAAGATTGAATTTTCACTTAAGGACAAGTAACATTTTAAGTTTGGGGGATTTGGATACACCTAAAATATATAGTATTTCTAGACATATTTTTATACCTATTTTTGAGATATTGCACTTTAATGAAAGGTATTTTTGTGTTTTTCTTGCAAANTAAACTATTATTAAATTTATAAGTAAAAGACTTATATCAAGACTTTGCTTTTGGAAAGGAGGAGTGAAATTCAAAATTATTAAAGACCTATCTAGATATAGTAATCCTTGCCTGAAAAAGAAAAGAAAAAAGAAGAGAAAAAAGAGAAGAGAAGAAATAGAAAATGAAAAAGAAAAAGTGAATAAGTTAGGGTGGTGAAGCTTGAGGATTAGTGCCTAATCAAAAATTCATTCCACATTTGATCTTTTTAAAGTATAAAACTTGAGAAACACTTAAGCTTAGGGATATAATATAATAAGTAAATTATTTAAAATAAAAATTTATAAGCACAGAAAATAATAGGACTAAATTCTAAATTTAAAAATTCTACAATATTTCCGAATTAGATAGGAACTCATATTTTCATCTTTCTTAACATTAAGAATTTCTAAACCTTAGTTGGTCTCTTTTACTGATTATTTTTTTTCTAAATTAGAGTACAATATTCATAAATATAAATTTTAGTAACTCCTAAAGAAAATCATATACATATCATACTTATTTAGTTTTTAAGGATTGAAGTGTCACTTGAGGACAAGTAACAGTTTAAGTTTGGGGATTTTGATACACCTAAAATATATAGTGTTTTTAGAAGCATTTTTATACCCTTTTTTGATATATTTGTGTGTTTTTCTTTCAGGTATAGGTAAAAAGGTATTTGTGTGTTTTTCTTTCAGGTACAGGTAAAAAGGTGAAAAATTCTTAAATGAGTGAAAAATGATCAAATTTGAAGGAAATAGAAGAAATTTGGGCAAGAGTGTTTTGGCACCTACGAGCCAGATCCGACGCTTAAGCTCTAGTTAAACATAGAAGGTTGTGCACTGAAGCGCTAATGGCAGTTATTGGATACGTAAATTTGTTATTTGGAAATTTTCAAGAGGTTTTTTAGGAACCCATTGGCTTAATAGGTGGTTATAACCATCACGGACAAAAAATATTGCGAAAGGAGGATATCAAGGCAGATTTTCGAGATTTATAAAAGAATGAAGATTGGGTCTTTGAAAGTGTGCTTGAAAAGAGAAAATTTTGAAAGTTTTTGAATTGGGGAGTTAGTTCGGAGAGATTTTCAGGCACCACATGTTTATTTTATCCTTTTTATTTTAGTTTTTATATTTAGAGTGTCGTAAAAGAGAAGAGTTGCAATGGAACTTCAAGAGTCTGGTGGAAGACTTGAGATAAGTTTTTATCTTTTGTTTTAGACTACTATTGGTTCTAATTGAGACTTGTTGTTGGTTTAACAATGATTTCTACTTTTAAACTAAAGGGTGATTTTGTTTTCTCCATGGATTATGAGTAGTTTTCTTTATCTTTCTTCTTAAAATGATAAGTAATCGTTTTCTCCATGGATTCTAAGTAGTTTTCTTTATCTTTCTTCTTAAAATGATAAGTAATTAAATTTTCTCCATGGATTATGAGTAGTTTTCTTTATCTTTCTTCTTAAAATGATAAGTAATTAGTTGGATAGACTTGTAAAGAATATTGATCTTTAATGTTGGACAAAGTTGTGATGATTTAAATCCATGCACTCCATTTTCTCCATAGATTATGAGTAGTTTTCTTTATCTTTCTTCTTAAAATGATAAGTAATTAAGTTTTGGATGGATGTTATGGAGAGTATTGATCTTTAATGTTGGAAGAAGTTGTGATCATTTAAATCTATGCATTTCATTTACTTCTTGATTTGGCCAATCCACACATTAAAATTTATTGTGAGAACATGTAAGAATCAGGTTGGTATTGTCTTAGTCAACAATTGGAAATAATCATATGAGGTTGTATGAATGAGAATATAGTTCATATGATTGAGTGTAAATAAATTGGGAATTATTCTTTGAAGGGTGTAGAGTTAGAGGACTTTAAAGTGACAGGTTAAAGCCCTCAACTTGGTTTACTCTTTTAAGTTCTGATGTTAGCCCCCAGGTGGAGGGAGTAGAGGGAACTCTAGAGTGAGAGCTAGTATCTTCCTTGCCTTGTCGGTCTTCAGAATTATTCAAACTTTAAATTAGTTAAAGTTCTTTATAGCATCTTCAGTAAGGGTAAAGAATATTATTGTAGAACACAATTTGCATACTTCTGTAAAATAATTCCTATTACTTACTACTAATTCATGATAAAAGGAAAGATATTGTTCATCGTTAGTGCTTTTCTTTTGCAAATACTCCAGTTATTTTTTTAAATTAATATTTTTTTATCAAAATATTGAAAATACCAAAAATATTTAAATTTTTATTAGTGCAAGAATTATCTTTAGTTTAAATAATTGCCTTTTTAAAAATACAAAGTTTCTAATAAGCATATTACATAATCTTCCTATGAGTTTTATATTAAGGTCTTAATAAAAAAGTTCTATATTACTTGATAAACATATGTACACTTGCATAATATCCCAATATATATAAATTAAAAGTTAAATTCCTATTTTTCTTCAGGATCAAGTTTTGGGTTTTGTTGCAAAATAAGGAAATATAAGTGAAAAATATAATCAAAATTTGTGTTATACTGTTGCATATAACCAGTAAGTCGGGATCAAGCTTTTGGCGCCGTTACCGACGAGAAATTGATTTTAAAAATAAATTTCTATTTTTAGAAAGTTTTATTTAAACTTTAGAAGTTATTGTATCTTATTTTTAGTGTGTTTTTTATTTTATTATATGTTAGTGTATGCATAGTTCAGGTTCTGAAGGACTTATGCCCTATGATTTTGATTTAGTAAGAACTACTAGAAAATAAAAAAAATTAAAAAAAATTAAAAATCTTGAAAAATAAAAAAAAGTTACAAAAATGACAAACCAGAACGATCATAATCCTGAAATTCATCAAGAGTTTAGACCATTAACAGATTATTCCAACCCTAATGTAGATGAAATTCATTGCAGTATTCAAAAACCTACAGTAGTGGCTAATTCATTTGAGCTTAAACTTGCTATTAACCTAATGGTATGAAATAATTAGATTGGGGGATCACCAACTGAAGATCCAAATTTACATCTTGCCAATTTTCTAGACTTGTGCGTTACATTTAAATACGATGGTGTATCTGATGATGCCATAAGACTTAGGTTATTTCCTTTCCCATGGAGGGATAAGGCTAAGATGTGGTTGAATTTGTTAGCACCTGGATCTATTAGAACTTGGGGTGATTTAGCACAAAATTTCCTTGCTAAATATTTACCACCATCAAAAGCTGCGAAGCTTAGAAATGATATTACATATTTTAACTACTACGAAGGGGAATCTATTTATGAAGCATGAGAATGACTTGAAGAACTCTTAAGAAAGTGTCCACACCATGCTATACCAGATTGGTTAATAATTCAAGCTTTTTATAATGGATTAGTTTTATCTCTTAGATCAATTATCGATGCCGCTGCTGGTGGTTCATTGATGTCAAAACCATTTCATGGGATTAGTTGGGTCTCTTAGATCTATTATTGATGCCGCTGCTGGTGGTTCATTGATGTCAAAACCATTTCATGATGATTCTGCTTTAATTGAAGAAATGACTGCCAATAATTTTCAATGGCCTTCTAAGAGGGTGAATCCTAAGAAAGTAGCTAATATTCATGAAACTGATGCATTTACCATTTTAGCAAATCATGTAGGTACAATTTCAAGGAAGTTAGACCAATTTGGAATGAATTTTTTTCAACCAATTTCCATGATTACCGAGAACTCATTTGGTCAAATGATAGATTCTCAAGCATCATCAACGTTACCTGGAATAATAATTCGGGTGGTAATAATCAACAATGGTGGAACAACCAAGTAAACCCATTTGGAAACTGGAACAACCAAAGGAATAATAATTATAGATCTAATTATCCTATAGGTTTCCACAAGTACTACACAATTTAAGGAGAAGAAGTTATCTATAGAAGAAGTAGTGTTACAAGTGGGAAATCAATAACAAATTCAAGGAGCTATAATAAGAAATATTGAGAATCAACTTGCACAAATTGTAAATTCATTAAGTAATAGATCCCAAGGAACACTTCCTAGTAATACTGAATCAAATCCAAATGACCAGAATAAAGTGCAATTAAAAGCCGTTCAACTTAAAAGCGGAAGAGAGTTAGAAGGTAGGGTTCAAAAAGAAATTGAAGTAGATAGAGAAGAAATTGAAGAATCAAAAGAGGACACTCCAAAAGATTTTGAAAGACAGATTTCTCCACTAAAAATTGATTTAGAAAAGCCACCAACTCCATTTCCTCATAGGCTTCGTCAGTAGAAGTTTGATAAGCAATTTTCAAAATTTTTGGAAATATTTAAGAAGCTTACCATTAATATTCCATTTTTTAAAGCCTAAGAACAAATACTGATCTATGTAATGTTTTTGAAGGATATTCTCAACAGAAAAAGGAAGTTTGAAGATAATGAGACTGTTACACTTAGTGAGCAGTGTAGTACGATAATTCATAAGAAGCTTCCTGAAAAGCTTAAAGATCCTAGTAGATTTACAATTCGATGTGCAATAGGAGACAAATTTTATGGGAAAGCTTTATGTGATCTAGGTGCAAGCATTAAATTTATGCCATTATAAATATTTAAAAGATTGGGAATAGAAGAAATAACCCCTACTACTATAACTTTGCAGTTAGCAGATTGTTCGATAACATACCCTAAAGAAGTTATAGAAGATGTCGTAGTGAAAGTGGATCAATTTATCTTTCCTGTTGATTTCATTGTGCTAGATATGGAGGAGGATAGAGAGATACCTATCATTTTGGTGAGACGTTTCCTTGCAACAGGAAGAGCAAAGATAGATGTACTGAAAGAGGAATTAACAATGCGCGTCAATGATCAAACTGTTACTTTTAACATTTCAAGATCAATGAAATAACCCACAAAAGGTAAGATGATGAATGTTTTAGAATGTATGCTATAAGATATCTAAGTGAATGTCATTTAAAAATGACTTACGAAGAAAAATCTAAAGTACAAGAGTTGGAACACGAGGAAGAAGAGGAATTAAATCAATGTGAAGATCTTTTTAAGGAAGATTCAAACTATGTTTGAGAAAGTTTTGAAATTTTGGACACAATACTAAAAGATAAATCATTTTGCCCATCTATTGAAAATTCTCCAACACTTGAGTTGAATTTTATTCCTGATTATTTAAAAGATGCCTCTTTAGGAGATTCCTCTACTTTACCAGTTATAATTTTCTCAAAATTAATAATGGAAGAAGAAGAAAGGTTGATGAAAATTCTGAAATTTTAGGAAAGCCTTTCGATGGACAATTGCTGATGTTAAAGAAATTAATCCTTCAATTTGTATGCATAGAATTCATATGAAAGAGAACTGCAAACCAGGGCTGATTCTCAAAGGAGATTGATTCTTGTTATGAAAGAAGTTGTAAAGAAAGAAATGTTAATTTAGTTAGATGCTGGAATTATATATCCTATTTCAGATAGTGCATGGGTTATTCCAATTCACTGTGTTTCTAAGAAAGGAGTAACTGAAACTATGAATGAACATAATAAGTTAATACCTACTATATAAGTTACAAGGTGGCGAATATGCATTGATTGTAGAAAATTATATTTTACCACTAAGAAAGTTCATTTTCCATTACCCTTTCTAGATCAAATGCTGGATACACTAGCCGGGCATAAATATTTTTGTTTTCTGGATGGATATACTCGTTATCACCAAATTCAAATATCTCCCGAGGATCAAGAGAAAACAACTTTTACCACTCCTTATAGTACTTTTCTTTTAGAAGAATGCCCTTTAGTTTATCTAATGCCCTTGCTACATTTCAAAGATGTATGATGGCAATTTTTTGTAATTTAATTGAAAAAAAGATTGAGGTATTCATGGATGACTTTTCAATTTTTGGAACTACATTTTACTCATGCTTAGAACATTTATCCAAAGTTCTTAAGCGCTGTGAAGAAACAAATTTAGTCCTTAATTGGGAAAAAAAGTCAATTTGTGGTAGCAAGAGGAATTATATTAGGTCATCAAATAACAGAAAATGGTATGGAAGTAGATCCTGCTAAAATTAAAGTGACCACTAATTTACCTTATCCAACAAATGTAAGGGAAATTAAGAGTTTTTTAGGACATGCTCGATACTACAAACGATATATTAAAGAATTTTCAAAGATTGTTAAGCCTTTATGTCATTTATTGGAGAAGGATGCAATTTTCAATTTTGATGAGGAATGCCTAAAAGCTTTTAAGTTATTACAAAAAAAGTTAATCACTGCACTAATTATAGTTTCACCAAATGAGGGAAAACCATTTGAATTGATGTGTGATGCTAGGGATTATGCTATTGGAGCTGTTTTAGGACAAAGATATGATAAAAATTTTTAAATTTATTTACTATGCTAGTAAAACTGTTAATGAAACTCATAATAGTTATACAACTACTAAAAAAGAGTTATTAGCAATAGTATTTGCTTTTGATAAATTTAGATCATATTTGATTGGAACTCATTGTGCAGTGCATGCAAATCATTCTGCTATTAAGTATTTAATGAAAAAAAAGGATGCTAAACCTAGGTTTATAAGATAGATTCTTCTCTTGCAAGAATTTAATTTTGAAATAGTAGATCCAAAGGGGATTGAAAATCAAATTCCTGATCATTTGTCCAGGCTTGAGTTTAAAAACCCACTTTATTTTGAAAAAGAAATTAATGAACATTTTCCAGATGTAAAATTATTCACTATTAATGAGTGGCATATTACATGGTATGCAACATTGTAAACTTTATTGTTAGTGATATTATACTTTATAGAATGACATACCAAACAAAGCGGAAATTTATTTCTGAAGCTAAGACATATTTTTGGGAGGACCCATTCTTATATAAACAAGGAAAAGATCTAATTATTCAAAGATGTGTACCATTAGAAGAAACTTATGAGATTATCAAAAGATGTTATAATTCTGATTTTGGGGGACATTTTGGTGTTGATAAAACAACATATAAAATTTTATAAACTGGATTCTATTGGCTTATAATATTTAGAGATGTTAACGCTTGTATCAAAACATGTGACTGATGTCAAAGAGTAGGCAATATTTCTAGAAGAAATGAGAAGCCCCTCAATTATATGCTAGAAGTTGAAATATTTGATATTTGGGGATTAGATTTCATGGGAGCATTTATACAAACTTTTGAAAATTTATATATACTGTTAGCAGTGAACTATGTATCTAAATGGATAAAAGCTGTTGCTTTACCTTGATGTGATGCTCCAAGTGTTGCAAAATTTTTGAAAATGAACATATTTGGTAGATTGGGGATGACAAGGGTTATCAATACAGATGGGGGAAGTCATTTAAGAAATGTCGTAATGGAAAATGTTTTAACGAAATTTCATATGAATCTTAGGATTGTTACTGCTTATCATCCTCAATTAAGTGGTTTGGCTGAATTATCCAATCAGGAAATTGAAAGAATTATGGAAAAATCTATGAATCCAACAAAAATGGATTGGTCAGTCAAACTTGACTATGCTTTGTGNAAAGTGGAGTGGCTGAATTATCCAATCGGGAAATTAAAAAAATTATGGAAGAATCTGTGAATCTAACAAAAATGGATTGGTCAGTCAAACTTGACTATGCTTTGTGGGCTTATTGACTGCATATAGAACTCCTATAGGAATGTCCCCATATAGGCTAATATTGTGAAAAGCTTGTCACGAAAAATATGTAAATCCAACAAAAATGGATTGGTCAGTCAAACTTGACTATGCTTTGTGGGCTTATAGGACTTCATACAGAACTCATACAGGCATGTCCCCATATAGGCTAACATTTTGGAAAGCTTGTCACTTACCAATCGAACTTTAACATAAAACATATTGGGAGATTAAAGAGTTCAATTATAATTTGAAAGATGCTCGTAAAAAAAGATTATTACAATTAAATGAGCTTGAAGAGATAAGGAATGAATCTTATGAGAATGCTAAGATTTACAAAGAAAAGATAAAGATGTGGCATGATCAAATGATTCTTACTAAAAATTTTCAGTTAGGGAAACAAGTTTTGCTATATAATGCAAGGTTAAGATTGTTTTCAGGAAAACTTAAGTCCAGGTGGATGGGGCCATTTTATGTGATAAAAGTTTATCCTTATGGAGCTGTAGATATTAAAGATCCTAAGTCTAAGAAAATATTTAAAGTTAATGGACATGGACTGAAACCTTACTTTATAAAGGATCAACATAATTTTAATGAAGGAATGATGTTGGGCCAACAGAATAAGCACTGGTTATGTCGAGCTTACGAATAAAACCAAGCGATTTATGGGAGGTAACCCATAATTATCAAAGTGTTTTTCTTTTGATTGTTGTTTTATGTGTGATTAAGAAAATTGGGGTAGTATTTTTAAGACTATTATGTGTTAGTACTGATTTTAAGGTTTTATTTTGTGACTTAGACATGTTAGAAAAAGAATTCAGACGTTAAGTTGACTAGTGCAAAAATGTGCACTGGTGCTTAAATGCGGTAGTTTTAACATATGTGCATAATTCAGATTATAGAAGGGAAAACCACCAATCAAATTTAAAAATGTGCCAAGGCAGTTCCTGGATGTGCCTAGGAGTTATTGGAAGGATTTAGGCCATAAATAGAAGGTTTTTGTGAAGGAATTTTACCCCAGATCATTTCTAGCCCTAAAGTCTAAGAGAGAGAGAGAGATTTAGAGAAGATGTCTTCATGGGAGATGGATTTTAAGAACAAGGAAGAGACCATGAGAAAGAAATTCATTAATCAAATTGTACAAGAGATGTATAACGGTTTCTTTGTGGTTAGTGTTGAAGGTATACCAGAGAAGATCAACAAAATTGAAAATACAATGTCTTCACTAAAGACTAAGGTATTGGAGATTCATGCACATCTTGAGCATATTGGATGATAATTGAAAATGTAATTTAGCCACTCTAGTAATATAAAGGAAGCGAATAAGGAGTTGTTTCTTAAGCAAATGTGCATTAATGAAGATTGTATCAAAGCACGTCACCACCATTCGTTTTATCAATTTTTATTCCAATTGCCCCAGGAGAGACTAATGAAAGACCCGAGTTTGTCCTATCAAATGAAGAGTGGAATTAAGTTCTATGTTTGAGTTTATTTGCTTGGAGTCATTGTGTTTACATGTTAGTGCTTGTGTTTAGTGTTTATGACTTTTTATGAGTTTAATTGTAATATGAGTGTTAAGTATTTGAATTTAGGAAATTTTCTCAACCGAGACTATTTGGAGTGAGAATTAAGTGTTAATGGTATTTGAACTCATTTCTAAAATAATTTAAGTTTGTTTGTGTGAAAATTTGTGTTATTTTTAGCCGCAAATTTAGATAGTTATTATGTAGAATTTTTAGAGAAGGGATTTATAGGAACTTGAAAATAGTCATTTAAGTGTTATGAGACCATTTAGTGGTGATTTACTTAGGAAAATAGTGCATTATACTTTAATTTAAAATTTTTAAAAATCATGCACTCGCACCTAAGAGCCACATCTCGTGCTTAAGAGCGAGCTAACCTAAGAGGCAGACGCCTAAGCGCCACTTATCCATGTTTAAGCGCCAGTTCACGAAAACCAGTTCACGAACGGTTAAAAGTGAAATTTCAGCTAAAAAATCACCATTTTCAACGCCACTATCACCTTCAATCTCTCGAGTTTGCAATTTTTGTTGGCTAGGGCACATCTAAAGTGAAGATTTCTTGGTGGAATAAAGTCAAATTTGCTAGACCTGAATTCTTTGAGGTAAGAGCTTTACTTCTATGCAAAAATTTTGGATTTTCATCGTATATTTTTAGCACATTTGGAGAAATTCAAAAATCCACTATTCGTGGTGAAAAATGAGAAAAAATCTATGGAAATAGCATGGGAAGTTTAGTTTTTGCTTTTGGAAGTTTGGTTTACTAGTTTAGACTTGATTTTTGAAGGTATTTTTGGAATTCATAAAATTTGTAGAATGACACCAAGAATGAAGAGGAACAAGGGAAAGAGTACTTTCAATTCGAGTAAATTTGTTAGTTCGAAGGCTCAAGATTGGTACCGTGAAGCATTTCAATCACGAAAAACTGATTCAAGATCATTATATTAAGAATCCAGGTGGAGAAGCGGAAAATCTGATTGTTCGCCAACAGTGGGAACAATTACATTGTTTTTTTGCTGTTGCCATTATTTTTGTTGTTAGGGAGTTATATGCTAACCTCCTTGAGGCTGAAGACAATAGAGTTATGGTTCGAGGAAAGTTGGTACCTTTTTCATCGGAGGTAATCAACTTATTTTATCATCTACCACCAGATACTTTATGTATCTATGCAAATTATAGTATGACTAAAGAGGAGTTAGACGAAATTGTTTCTTACTTGAATATTGGGAGAGGACATTGTAATATCACTAATGAAAGGAGAGTCAATTTTCCAAGTTCAAACTTATGTGCACCTTCAAAGGCCTAGCACTATTTTATTTATGCTCGTCTACTACTAACAAATCATCTCAGTAAATTGTCCAGAGAGAGAGCAACACTAAATTATTGTATCCAGGATGGAAAGCTCATCAACATTGGAGGTTTGATCTATTAGACTATCATCAGTTCTGCTACAGCTGTTACTACTACAGGTCTGGGATTCACTTCCTTGATCTTTTCTTTGTGTGAACAGGCTGGAGTTAAGTATGATAGCTGGGAAGAAGTATTATTACCTCTAAAGTTCATCACTAAGGTAAATCAGAAGACTTATTCTAAGCATTCTATTTTTGGCTTGACAGAAGGATTTTGTAGGAGTTATGGAGTGGAGACGTTTGCTACTTCTACATTTAAACCATCTACCTCATGTGGTTCTACATCTAAAGGTAAGTCTACTGAGACCCGAGACACATTATAACAAAAGATGATGGACTATATTAACTTTACCGCTAATAAAGTTCTGAATTTAGAGTGTTTTGCTGATCATACTGATAAATATAGTTGGAGAAAGAGTGATTATGAAAAGAAATTCCACTCGTCTCTCGATAGCCTAATTAGAGGTGACCCAAGAGTGCAATTTTTTCCATATCACCGATATCCTACTTATGAGCCTACAAAAAAAATGGTATAGCGGTGATTCAGAAGATGGGGAGTAGGACTGAGAGATTTTTATGTTTGTATTACGTTGAGGACTATGTGGTTTTGGTACTTACATTTGCATCTGTGTGTTGATTTAGATTATGTGTTGTGTTTTGGATTTTTTTAATTGTTGTTGTGATGTTTGTGTTAGTTAATATTTTGTTTTTAAATCTTAGGGTAGTAACTATTGTAAGTTTTGTGATTTTGTTAGTTTAGAACTTCACTTAATTCTATGTCTTTTAGAAAGATTAAAAACCTTGCTAACTTAGATCTTAAATTTAGATTTCAGAAACTGCTACCCTGTATATGTCATCTATCATGTTTATGCGTTTATTTTTAAGTTCAAATTGTGAAGTCAAATCCCACCGTTTAGAAGTCTATTGCATCTTTACTTGTTGAATTTAAATGAAAATATTAAGAAATTTGATCAAAATTAATTTACTCTTTTTTTTTAGTTTTTCTACTTGTATCATTAGGGCTTAAAATTCCTGTTAGCATGTTATTTTAAATTTTCATTCATGCTTATATATATCTGATGTTAAAATGCTTAATCTGTTAAAAATTTAAGTTTAGGGGGGATGAGAAATATTTTCAAAACTGGAATTTTACTTGTTCTCAAATGCGCTAAAAGTGAATTTGATTTGAAAGGAAAACTTTATGTTAAAAGTTTGATTTTCGAAATGAGTAAGAAAATTTCATTGAATATTCTTAATATGAAGAAAAACTTTAAGTTAAAAGCTTTTAATATAGAAAATGTTTAATATGGTGTGACTAACTTTAGTAAGAAAAATTGTATTATTGAAAAATTTAGATAATTTAAATTTTATTTTTCATACTTACATTTCATTTATTAAAATAATTTTCAAAACTATTATTATATTTATAAGAAAAGACTTATATCGAGACTTTGCTTTAGGAAAGGAGAAGTGGAATTTAAAATTATGAAAGTCTATCCAGATATAGTAATCCTTGCCTGAAAAACAAAAGAAAAAGGAAAGAGAAAAAAAGAGAGAAAAAAAGAGAGAAAAAAAATAAGAGAAGAAAAAGAAAAAGAAAATGAAAAGAGAAAAAGTTATGGAGGAGAAGCTTGAGAATTTGTGCCTAATCAAAAATTGGTTCCACATTTGATCTTGTTAAAGTATAAGACATGAGAAACTCTTAAGCTTAGGGATATAATATTGCAAGTAAAATTATTCAAAATAAAAAATTTTTAAGTAGAGAAAATAAAAAGACTATATTCTAAATTTGGAAAATCTACAATATTTATGAATTAGATAAGCACTCATATTTTCATCTTTCTTAACATTAAGAATTTCTAAACATTAAGTTGGACTCAATTACTGAATATTTTTTTCTAAATTGGACTACTATATTTCTAAATCTAAATTTTAGTAAACTCAATAAAACTCATACACATATCATACTTATTTAGTTTTCAAAGATTTAAGTGTCACTTAAGGATAAGTAACATTTTAAGTTTGGGCGATTTTGATACACCTAAAACATATAGTGTTTTTAGACACATTTTATACATCTTTTTTAGATATTGCACTTTAATGGAAGGTATTTGTGTGTTTTTGTTTCAGGTACAAGTCAAAAGGTGGAAAATGGTTAAAGGAGTGAAAAATGATCAAATTTGGAGCAAACAGGAGAAAATTGTGCAAGAGTGTTTTGGTGCTTAAGCTCCAGATCTGCCCTTAAGTGCCAGTTAAACAAAGAAGGGCGCGTGTAAGCTCTAGAGGCCTCGCGCTTAAGCGCCAGTGGCGGTTATTGGATGAGTAAATTCAGTTTTTGCTATTTTTTAAGAGGTTTTTGAGACACTCACTGGCTTAATAGGTGGTTACAACCACCATGGATGAAAATTATTGCGGAAGGAGGCATCTTTTGGATAAATACATCAAATCAAGACATGTTTTGAACAGATAACAAGACACCTTTGAAGATTTATCAAAGAATGAAGATTGAGACTTTGAAAGTGTGCTTGAAAAGAGAAAGTTTTGAAAGTTCTTGAATTGAAAAGTTAGTTCAGAGAGACTTTCAGGCACCACCTATTTTTTTATCCCTTTTATTTTAGTTTTTATATTGAGAGTGTTGTAAAAGAGGAGATTCAAATGAACTTCAAGAGTTTGGTGGAGGACTTGAGATAAGTTTTTATCTTTTATTTTAGAATAATTTTGGTTTTAATTGAGACTTGTTGTTGGTTTAACAATGATTTCTACTTTTAAACTAAACTGTGGTTTTGTTTTCTCCATGGATTCTGAGTAGTTTTCTTTAACTTTCTTATTAAAGTGATAAGTAATTCAGTGTTGGATGGAAGTTATGGAGAGTGATAATCTTTAATGTTGGAAGAAGTTGTGATGATTTAAATCCATGCACTTCATTTACTTCTTGATTTGACCAATCCAGATGTTAAAATTTATTGTGAGAACATGTAAGAATCGGGCTGGTATTGTCTCAGTCAATAATGATCTTTAATGTTGGAAGAAGTTGTAATGATTTAAATCCATGCACTTCATTTACTTCTTGATTTGGCCAATCCAGATGTTACAAATTTTTTTGTGAGAACATGTAAGAACCGGGCTGGTATTGTCTCAGTCAACAATTGGAATGAATCACATGAGGCTGTATGAACGAGAATGTAGTTCATATGATTGAGTGCAAATCAATAGGGAAATATTCATTAGAAGGTGTAGAGTTAGAGGACTTTAAAGTGACATGTTAAAGCCCACAACTTGGTTTATTGTTTTAGGTTCTGATATGAGAATGTTAGTCCCCTGGGTAGAGGGAATCGAGGGAACTCTAGAGTGAGAGCTAGAATCTTCCCTGCCTAGCCGATCTTCAGAACTATTCAAATGTATAAAATGTTCTTTATAGCATCTCTAGTAAGGTTAAAGAATATTATTGCTTCTATTTGACACAACACAATTTGCATACTTTCACAATAAAATTCCTTTTAGTTATTACTGATTCATGATAACAAGAAAGACATTTTTCATCATTAGTACTTTTCTTCTACAAAGACTCTAGTTATCTTTTTAAATTGTTATTGTTCTATCAGAATATTGAGAATACCAAAATATTTATTTATTACTGCAAGAATCATCTTTTGTTTAAATAGTTGTCTTTTTAAAAATAGAAAGTTTTTAAAAGTGCATATTGCATAATCTCTCTATGGGTTAGATATTCAGACCTTAATCAAACATTCCTATATTACTTGATAATGATACAAATACTTGTGTAGTGTCTCAATATATATAAATTAAAAGTTAAATTCTTATTTTTTTCAGGATCAAGTTTTTGGTTTTGTTGCAAAATAAGAAAATTTAAGTGAAAAATATAATCAAAATTATTGTTACACTATTGCATATGAGCAGTAAGATGGTATCACTAGCCATGAATTTGAGCTCAATTAATTCATCAACATTACGTAGATGATTTGAATGAAGATTTTTTGTAAGGGATTGAAGTAATTTTATGGTCAATTGAAAGCTCAATTTGAAGGATTTTTGGATTTTGGTCAATTTTGGCATGTTGGTCTAGACTTGGGTATATGTTGGGCTAAGGTTGGGATAAGTCCGAATTGATGATTGTAAATGGACCATAAGAATTTCATGAAGAGTTTTCAACATAAATTGGGTGTCAACTTTGGGGTTAGGGCATTTAATTTGGTGGAATTTGGAGATAAAGCCAATTTTTGGGTAAATTTGGGGATTTTTGGACTCTGGTTAACATTAAATAAATTCAAGGCTTCACCAAGGCCAATTAAAAGTTTATTTTGTTTTTTTAGAGTGTTATGAATAATTTAAGATTCAAATTTGGGCAAACTGAGTAGGTTATGGTGTTCAACTAGGTGAGATTAAGTCTTATCGTCAAAATTAGGGTTTTGATTTGGATCAAAATTGAGCTCAAAGCATGGGCAAATTAGAAATGGATTTGGTTTGGATTGGTTGTATAAATGGTGAATTTTAGTTTAGAATTGAAATTGAGGGAAATTTAGTCTAAAGTGATGGACATTTGGGATGAATTTGGGAAAATTGGGTCTTTAAAGGCAATTTGGTGGTTTTGGTCAAAATGGTCAAATTAGCCAAATTGTATCCAGTTGGAGGGTCCAAATTGGTTTTTGAGACACTTTAGATGATTTTAAGGTTTTGGGAAAGTTTGGGGTGCTAAGGGTATTTTTGTAATTTTGGCAAATTTGGGGGTCTTTTGGTAATTTTGGGTGGTTTTGGGCAATTTGAGTATTTTGAAAATGTTTGAAGTAAAATTTTAACAAATATGATTATTTTGCGTGAAATTAGGATTTTTAACCAAAATTGGGATTTGGGGGTGTTTTAAGTAATTTGGGTAGGTTTCGAGGGAAAAAGACAAAATTTGAAACTTTGGTAGAATTGAGGTGTCAACCACCTTACATGAGCTATGGACCAATGAAATACCTATTTGGGTTCTCTATGTACTAGTCTTAGCTAAACCCTATACTAGGGCTAGTGGATCTAGGAGACTATCAACATGAGTCTCCCAAAATATTAAGGGATCAAAGTCAATACAGTAGGATTTAAGGTTGTTACTGGATATAGGTGATATTGAGTGTAGTGAGTGAACTAGCTCCAGACTAATACCCAGGGTCAACCATAAGGTCAAACAGTCTTATGGAGACTCCTCTTGAGATCCTCCATATCTACTAAGTGCTAGAGGTTAGGACTAATATGTGGGACTTCAAGTTGAGCAAGAAAGAGTTTAGAATTTCTAAATTTGAGGGTTCCTTTTCTAGTTTTCTAAGAATAGTCAACAAGAAATGTCCTTTGGCTTGAACTTAAGCAACTAAAGAGGGAAAACTAAATCTCAATTGAAAGTGAGGTCATCAAATGGACCCCCAATAGGTGTGGTGTGTTGGGCAAAGCACATGGCGAGTATTGGCGTTGACCGAAGATCTCAACAAAACCAACACAGACTCCTAAGTCAACTGACCTAGAAAGGAGTGTAAAATTGAGTGTCAGATTTTTTCATTGGGGAATATAGTAGGTGAATAACTGATTGAAATCAAGGAGTGGAAACTCTCGCTCGGGATCGGAGAGTGAGTTTCAAATTATCAAGTTTCAGGTGTTTACAGAGGATGGGAATCAGTATGTAGGTGCTGACTGTAAGATGGGAATTGAAATTTGGGCATCAATCCTGAAAAGAACAGCTGGAAATTAGGTACTGACATCAAAAGGAGGGAATTAAAATTTAGGTACTGTCCCTAAAATGAGAGCTGAAATTTAACTATCAATCTCAAAAAGAGAGTCAGAATTTAGGTACCGAA
This sequence comes from Phalaenopsis hybrid cultivar, assembly GCA_002079205.1. Classification (NCBI taxonomy): domain Eukaryota; kingdom Viridiplantae; phylum Streptophyta; class Magnoliopsida; order Asparagales; family Orchidaceae; genus Phalaenopsis; species Phalaenopsis hybrid cultivar. The sequence goes on from JXCR01133260.1 coordinate 61,668, forward strand.
CTCGAAAGGAGGGAATCAAAATTTAGGGACTAATCCCAATATTAGAATTAAAATTTAAGTATCAATCTTAAAAAGAGAGTCGAAACTTAGGGACGAACCTCGAAAAGAGGGAATCAAAAGTTAGGGACTGATTCCAAAATGAGAGTTAAAATTTAAGGATCAATCTTAGAAAGATGATCGGAAGTTAGGGATCAATCTCAATCTTAAGGGCTGATTCCAAAATTAAGGATCAATCTCAAAAAGATGATCGAAACTCTAAAGTTAGAGACCAATCTCAAAATTAGGGATCAATCGGAAGTTAGGGATCAATCTCAAACTTAGAGTCGGAAGTTATCGATCATGAAAAGAGGGAATCAAAAGTTAAGGGCTGATTCCAAAATGAGAATAGAAATTTAAGGATCAATCTCAAAAAGAGGAATGGAAGTTAGGGACCGAACTGAAAAAGAGGAAATTAGAAGTTAGGGACTGATTCCAAAATGAGAGTTGAAAATTCGTGATCAATCTCAGAAAGATGATCGAAACTTAGGGACCAACCTCGGAAGGAGGGAATCAGAAGTTAGGGACCGATTCCGAAATGGGAATTAAAATTTAAGGATCAATCATAAAAAAAAGAATAGGAAGTTACGGACCAACCTCAAAAGGAGGGAATCAGAAGTTAGGGACGGATTTTAAAATGAGAATTAAAATTTAAGGATCAATCTCAAAAACAAGATCTAAAGTTAGGGACCAACCTCAAAAAGAGTGCATCAAAAGTTAGGGACTAGTTCTAAAGTAAGAGCTAAAATTTAGGAATCAATCTCAAAAAGAGGATCGAATGTTCGGGACCAAACTCAAAAAGAGGGAATCAGAAGTTAGGGGCTGATTCCTAAATGAGAGTTGAAATTTAGAGATCAATCTTAGAAGGAGGATAAAAATTTATGGACCGACCTCAAAAAGAGGGAATCAGAAGTTAGGGACTGATTACAAAGTGAGAATTAAAATTTATGGATCAATCTCAGAAAGAGAAACAAAATTTAGGGACTCACCTTGAAAGAGGAAATCAGAAGTTAGGGACTGATTCCAAAATGAGAATTGAAATTTAGGGATCAATCTCAAAAATAAAATCAGAAGTTAGGGACTGACCACGAAAAGAGGGAATCAGAAGTTAGGGACTGATTCCAAAATGAGAGTTGAAATTTAAAAAGGGTTTGTGGTGTTGAACCCATAGATATGTGTCATGTGATGTTGTTGACATTGGTGAGGAAGATATGTGAAATTTTGTGAGATTTAGTGAAGATAAGGATGGTCGTACCGCGCGAGAAAAGAGTAAAAGACCTAAAAATTGTGAGAAACAACTCAACAGATTTATTTTCATTTTTCTTGTTGTTTTTATCACGTTTAATTTTCAAAATATGTTTTTCAAAATTTAATTTTCATTGGTTGATTGATTTTCAAAAGAATGTTTTATTTGGACTTTATTAATAAGTTTATATTATTTTGTTCTTTGTTCTTTGTAGTTTAGAACCAATGTATGGTTCTATAGCTCTTTATCTATCACATGAAAGGGCAATTGAAATAATATACAAAATTCTGAAAGAGATTTCTTTAATCTGCTTCAACAAGTGTTACAGATTGAGTACAGGCCACAGTATCAAAAGGTACAATATGTTGAATGCATCAAAGTACATCTAAAAATATTTTACGCTAGGGACATATCACAAGCTGAGCATATTTGGTATATATATCATCATATCTATTGTGTTAAAATGTAGTACAAAAGGTATCCCCTTAATGTCCATCTCTGGTAAGGTGAGCTTCCGATCAGGATAACCTACTAAATCACGCTTTAGGACAAGAGTTCTCTTTGTGTGCTTAGAGGTGCAACCCTCTCATAGCTCGTAAGGCAGTAGTTCTTCCAACTCTTGATCTGGTGGAAATACATATGTCATTTTGCTGTCATCCATTCTTCAGAAAGTTACAGACACCCTGAAGTATCGTACCCCTAGAATGTAATGTTTGGCAATGTCTCTTCCATTTCCTTTATGAACGAGCACTAAACCCACTGGTAGTGGAATCTCCACGGAACCTTGAACTCACCGGAGCCAATGACATCTATTTCTTTTCCAAATAATGAGACCGTGAAAAAAGGTCTTACAAAATCATGATGGTCTATATGAGGGGGAATGTAGTCACCATTATCGTATATATTGATGTACAACTATTGGGAATGTATTTGGATGGAAGTATGCTCCATTGGACCATTCTCTTAATTATCCATTCTATCATGGGAGGTAGCAAATCAACCTCGTCGTATCTCAAAATCCCTGAGGGATTTTCATCTTTGTCCTGGGAGAAAGTGTAATAGCAACCATGTTGTATGGTAATTCTACCTTTTATGTGCATCCATTTTTATGGATGAAAATTGATTCTTTCCATCAAAAAGGCCAGCTCAACCCCTGTCTCTTAGATCAAAGATGAAGTCGAGAACACTTCTTTCATCGATTTTGGAGAAGACTCAGGTAAACATTTCCAAGCCTTCCAATATATTAATGAACCTTCCTTAAACTTCTTCATAGTATTTAAATTCCTTTTTATTCACTTTACTCATTTTGTAGTATTCGACAGTGGTAATGATCGGCAGCTGTCGAGGACGCTCCCTCATTTCAATGTCGGTAAGAATCTATGCTGGTGTTGTCTTTGCATCCAATGGGATATATGACTCCCCCATTGGCTGATTGGTGACCTGATATCTGTCATCAGCAGATGTATATTTCGCTAGTGTACTGTAGCATTTTAGGTGGAGAACATTGTAATCTGGATATTCCACAAACTCCCTTATACTTGGTGTACGTGTGGGAACTTCAACGTTGCATGTCGTGCAACCCGCACAAAGATCATCTGAAACTCCTTGTATCTTTGGCTCTGTAGAGAACTCAAACTCATCCTTTGTGACAGGGAGGTTGGAGGAAGTCTCTCTCATATCTGGAAAGTAGATTTTTCTCTCAGGAATAGGGGTAAGTAATTTTTTTGCCTCCTACTAGCGTCTTCTTTTATCACGTAGGAAAGCCTTATGTTTTCGGCAGTTGGCATTTCTGCGTTGAGTTCTTTGTAGTGGTACATCCGACAGTCTTTTGTCATTAGAAGTGACTAGGTTTCCCTCCATCAGATCTTGTTGTATTATCACATTTTTCCCCTTTAGTGACGAATTCTCCCTGGTACTGATCTTCAACAGTGATGGTTGCCCATCTTTTTCTCGACGACTAACCACATTCATCAGGGGACCCTCATAGTCCATGTCAACTTGACTGAATTCCATGTCAAAGTCTATGGTGTCACCCTGTGGTGCCCTTTCCTTGTTAAGTGTGAGGCTCCAACCATCTTTAATAGTAAAAATCAGTTTCTATCCAGACATTTTCTCTACAGATGATAAGAAAAACATCAGTGTGCTGAAATTTAGCAGGAACAAGAATAAAACAAAGCTTTTATTAGAGAAAATTTTAGTTTATGTTGGTGACAAAATTATTTATTTATATGTATATATTTTTTAGATTAGTAAAATATCAAACTTTAAAGTAGAAAGAAGAAAATCGAAATATGTAATTTCAAAGATTTTCATTTTATTAAGGTTAATTTTATTACAAAATTTTTTGATACGGTCACAGACGTCTAGCCAAATAAATAACCCCAGAACGATCAAAATTTCAAAAAGGCAATTCCAAGCAGCATCAAGTTGCATAGTATGTCTTCAAGTATCATCTGTTGATCGGCAACATGGGTCTTTCATCTCGAAAATCCACTAGCTGGTAGGCTCCTTCTGTGTATACTTTTTCTACAACAAAGGTCCTTCACAACTTGGCTCGAATTTTGTACCTATCTTGCAGCGTACAAGAAAAGGCCTTTTGAGAACAAGAATGAGATCATCAATCTTGAATGTCCTTGGGTGGACTAATTTGTCATGGGCTTGTATCATTTTTGTCTACTAAAGTTCCAAATTTGGTTGTGCTTCTAGTCATTTTCCTTCAAAACTTTCCAATTCTTCAAGTATGAGTTTTGTATTTTTTTTTATTGTATGTTGATTGGCGACAGCTACTATGAGAGACAACGTCTAGACCTCTAGCGATAGTACGACCTTGAACCCGTTCACTAGCATCTAGGGTGTACACTGAGTGGAAGTCCTGAGCGCTATCCAGTACGCCCACAAAGCTTCTAGCAATCTGTTATGCCAATCTCTTTTGTTTTACTCCAGTGTCTTCTTCAAAATCTGTATTAGTGTCTTGTTGAAGGCCTTGGCTAGGCCATTTTCCTTCGGATAGTAGATCGTAGAGTATCTTCAGTCTATTATGTGTTGTTTAATGAAATTATTGATTTTTGTGCTTTTGAAGGCTGTCCTATTGTCAGAGATTATTATGCACGGAACTCCAAAATGGTAGACGACTTGGATTTTAAAGAATTGAAGGACGTGTTGTGTTGTAACCTCTCGTAATGGCACTACCTCAGCTTATTTGGAAATGTAATTTGTAGCGACATGTATAAATCTGTGTCATCTAGAAGACTCAGGGTCTATCAGACATATTATGCCCGTGCCCCAACACTCGAAGGGCCACGATGCAACTGTTGGGTGTAGAATAATTGGAGGTTTTGTGCAAGACCACCCCATCCACTTGACACTGGTGCCATATTCTGGTTGTATCCATGCAGTCAAACATCTTTGCTAGCCAATAATATCAGAGTCTTTTGATCTTCATTTTCGTTTTTGGCCCTGATTGGTGAGTGCCACCCAATCCGACATGTACCTCTTTGACAATATTTTTTGCTTTTGTTTTGCTTAAACATTGTAGCCACATCTGATGGAATGATCTTCTGTAGAGGACATCACCAACTAAGGTGTATGACATAACCCTTCTTGTGATGTAGTGTGTTGCTGACTTGTCTTCCGACAGCTTTCAAGTTTGAAACTATTCTATGAATGGCTTACGCCAATCTTCATTGATATCAGCAATCGTAATCAATGTTTATTCTTCTTTTTTAGCTTGTATAGATTGTCGAGGTCAATTCGAGACAAAACTTGACTTCCTTGTACTGTAATGTCAAAGGAATCCTATGGGGGACACGCCAATTCTTTGCAAGTTTTGCTAGAGCATCAGCATGAGCTTTATCTTCCCGAGGAATTTGATACAAAGTTAAGTTGGGAATCTACTCCAGTAGCTTCATCGTGTACTGATGGTATTCTTATAAACATGGTTTCAAAATCTTGTGCTGTTCGATGACTTGTTGGATGATGAGTTGAGAGTCGTCATAGAAAACAATATTTGTTATATCAATTAAGATTGCTAATTCCAACCCAGTAATTAAGGTTCATATTCTACTCAGCATACCCTTATCTGGTGTGATGAAAACCAAGCCAATTCTTGCTTTGCTTAGTATAACTGTGTCTGGTACATTATCATTTATGGCTGACGTAGCTCCATCAAAGTACATCTCCTAGTGTAGCACACTGGAGAACTCCATTTGTAACATCTACTCAACTAGTAACTCGTCATTAAGAGGGGACCTTGCTGGAAGTGGGTGTGCAGCGAGAAATTCTGCTAAAATATGTCTGTTGATAGCACGAAGGGAAACAAAAGTTATATCAAATTGCAACAAAATCATTAACCATCTCGCTAAACGTCCAGAGAGTGTTGGTCGGGTCATCAAAAATGCAACCAATTAGCTTTTTAAATTAGGAGTAATCTTATGAGAAAGCATGTAAGGACTAAGTTTTTGGGGGCAAAAATTAATACTAGAGAATGCTTCTCAATTGGTGGAAACCTTATCTCTTTTGATATTAGACAACGAATCAAGTAGTATAGTGCGTTTTCCTTACCCTCGTCATTGACATTACCTAAGACGGTTCAGAGAGAGTCATCCATGGCAGCATATAAAGTATCGACGGTTTTCCCGAGAGAGGGGCTGCCAAAATAAGAGGTGTCATGAAATATTGTTTAATGTTTTCAAAAGCCCGCCTACATTTCTCTTCCCAAACAAATTTGACATCCTATATAATTAATGCCAAGAAGGTCTGACACCTACCTAAGAGATTAGAAATAAAATGTCTCAGATATGACAACTTCCCTTGGAAGGAAAGTAGTTGTTTCAAGGTTTTAGGAGGAGGCATTTCCTAGATAGCTTTAATATTTTCCAGGTCAAACTTGATTCCCTGAAGACACATAACGAATCCTAGAAATTTCTCGGAGGTAACGCTGAAGGTGCACTTTAAGTAATTCTTCTTAAGGTCATATAGTCGTAACCCTGCACTTTAAGTGATTCTTCTGAAGGTGCACTTTAAGTAATGGTCTATTTTCTATTTACTCTTGATTACCAAGTAGCATTCCACTTTGTTGTGAATGAGATCATAAAAAATATTCATCATACCTCGTTAAAATGTTGCTCAGGCGTTCTTCAACCCAAACGACATCACTGTGTAGAACAAAATCTCGATATGTGTCCTAAAGGTTGTAAGTGCTACACCTTCTGGAGCCATCTTGATTTGATTATACCCCGATGATCCTTCCATAAAGGAGAAAATTTCATGTGTCAAGGCGATGTCCACCATCATTTTTGGTATAGGCATTGGAAACTCATCCTTTGGACACACTTTGTTCAAATCTCTGAAGTCGACACATACACGGATTTGTCCATTTTTTTTCTTAACCGGTACAATGTTAGCTAACCACATGAGGAATTACTCTTCTTTTACAAATTTAGCATTTATTAATTTATTTACCTCGTTAATGACTTGTCGCTCCATATTGAGGCAGATTCTTTTGGGAGCTTGATTTACCAGAGTCATATTTTTGTTCACCCCAAGTTTATGAACTGCAACTTCTATTGACAGTCCTAACATTTCATCATAACACCATGCAAAGCAATATTTGAATTATTTTAATAGTTTAATCAACTCTATAGATTCTTCATCATTGAGTAGAGAACTTATAAATGTAGGTCGGGGCTACTCTTCTGTTTCGAGGATAATTTCCTTCAATTCTTTGACAGTTGAATTGATTTCTTCCTCAAATTCTGGCGGGGCATCTTCTACTAGCTGATTAGTAGATTCATCATCTATATCGAGACAATCATCTTCCAATTTATTAGTGACAACCATGCAAAATTCTGAAACATCGACTGGTCTAACTCCACCAAATCTTAGACCCTCTTTCAAGCTAGAAATTTGACTTTTAACATCCCATAATTTTTTAAAAAGTTGTAATTTATCTTTTGGTGTCTTTTTTGGCAAATGTCCCTATTGAATTAACTTTTGTACACAAGGTGAAAAGTAACTAAAAGGTAATTCCATTACTTTATTAGGATCCTCATCCAAATTTACACAATTTCCAAGATTATTAGAGGTTGAAGCACGATAAAATTTGATCGGCTTTGAACCAATGCTACAAACTTCCTTGACCTCCAAACTCTCGACTTTTTAAGGGAGAATCAGAGTAAGGATCATGGTGTTCACATAGTGGTTTATCCGATCATACATTGTCTCAAATTCTCTTTTCTCCAACTCTTCAAAGGACACTCGTACTGAGGTTTCTTCTATTTTGTCATCATTATTTTATCTTCAAAGCTTCCCTCATCATCAATGTTGATGGTCGGCCTAGTCCATTCAACAATTAAATTGGTTCTTCCTCATCTACTTCCACGGCCTCAACCTCAGGTGCGGTGCGCGAACTAAAATAACCTCAACCAACTTGTTGCAAAAGGGTGGTGGTAGATACCTGAAGCAGAGTTGAATGGCCTTGCCATTGTAATTCTTCTGAATCTTCACTTTTATTTGTTATAATTTCACGAAAGAAGACATTTTTTTTTAAGGCGCGTAGTAGGCGGCATCTTCATGAATGCCAACTTCATGAACTGAAAACGGCTGTAAATCTCCCTTAATGCAAAGTTCTTGTCTTTCTTTGTTGTACTTAATGCACTCGTGTAGAGATGATGGAACCATGTTGTGTTCGTGAATCCATGATCGACCAAGTAGAGCATTAAAAGAGGTCTCAACATCGATCATATGGAATTTAGCGGTTGTTATTAGTTCTCTAGCCTTCATAAGCAATGTAATTGATCCAAGGGATCTCTCTTTCTCTTTTGGTTCAATCCTCTTAACATCATTTTATCTGTCATAAGCTCCTGAGCTTCAATGTATAAATAGTCCAACGTCTGTAAGCTCATCAAGTTGAGGGATGCTCTAGGATCTACTAAAACTCTGGGCAACACAAATCTGCCAATGTTAACGGAGATATAGAGTGGACGATTATGGTCGGCGATTTCAAGAAGCATGTCTTTATCTGTGAAGGTTACCCATAGTATTCTTTCAATGAGAAAAGTTCATCAAAGGATGTGCTGGCCAACTGGGCTAAACAAATCTCTAGGTCAAGCAATACTGTAATCAGAGACTCTCTCATCTCCTTTGATAGAAAAAGAGCATCGTAGATGCTTAATCATGCCGGCAACTTCCTAAGATGAGCTAGCACATTGTAATCCACATTATATGATCCTCTGATCTTTACTTGGTTATGTATTTCTTCCGCTGATGTAGGTGAAGTTAGCTCTTCTCGAATTACTATTTGCTTTCTTTTATTCATTAGAACTGACCTTGAGGATAATACTCTCCCTCTCCTTAAACTCTCTTCTGTAATTTCTTCTTCTTGATATGTCATTACTGAATCTTTCAGTGTTTCTTCTTCGATGGGAAGATCTAAGTTGATTGTGAGTTGTGCACCATGGCACTCGAGGATTGGTTTCTCACACTCAGCGCTATCATAAGAGGTGTTATGAATTTCTTCTTTGGTCTTGTAAAAGAGTTCATCTGACTCGAGCATGATTTGATGATCTTTTTGAGAATTGAGATTGAAGTTAGATTGGTCATAATTGATCACGTTGTCACTAGAAAGAGTTAAAATGTAGCCGAAATCATAATGATTAAATTCATAAGACCCCGGGGGATAAAAAGATAATCATACAAGGTCAGGGGTTTAAGGACTTTCTTCCTAGAATCCGAGACAACCAATCTAGCAGAGGCAACCCCTATCCTATCCCCCGTGCCATTAGTCTTCGTGATGGTGTTCTTCTTCTTCCTCTTCTTTGATGATGATATATCTTTTGGTGAAATCTTCATCTTTGGCTTGACAAGCTAAATACTTTGGATAGAAGCTTGCCTTGAAGCAGACTGGATCTAGTTTAGGACCCTCTTGAGTTTGTTTGAAGTCAAACTCCATCCATTCTTTCCAGTATACGGGTCGATCGGAGAGATTGGATCAGCTGAAATCATATTTATGGAAACTTTTTCAGGGTCTTTTAAATATTCTTTAGGATCATTATATTTCCTTCTTTAAGGTTTCTCTCAAGCCAATCTTTGAAGAAGAAACATTCCTTTGTTGTGTGTCCAAGCAATCTATGATACAGGCAATAGTTCACATGATCTTTCGTATCGACCTGTTCAGGTTTCTTTCAATATGGTAATCTAAACTCATGCTTCTACATCAGACTTTTGAACATCTTAGATATCGCTTCATCTTTGAAGGAATACACTATTTTTTGTTGTTATGCGAAAGATATTCTCTTATTCTCTGCCCAGTGTGATCCTCCTTGAGGCGGTCGCTGGCTGGACTGGCCATACTATTGTGTTTATTATCGAACATGCTATGATGACGACTGATGGGAATTTTCTGCATGTATTGTTGTTTTCCTTTATTGATCGTTGCCACTGTTCTGGAATAATTTTCAAATACTCTGGTCTTCCTGGACTTCTTGGCCTTCTCATGAGAATCCATATGTTTGACTTCTTCTTAAAGACTGCTAGCTTTGTTGAGTAGCATCTCGAAGGATTTAATGGTGAGTCCCTTGAGCATGAAAGCTAATTGCCCATGGATGCTCTTGAGTAAGATCTCAATTACATGATGTTTCTATAGCTGAGGTTCACATTTCATGCTAAGGTTTCTCCACCTCAAAATGTAGTCCACAAAAGTCTCGTTGGGCTTCTGCTTCTCCATTAAGAGATCTTCAATAGACACATGATGCTGCGCTCCAGCAAATCTTTTTTCAAACAACTGTTCTAGTTCGACAAACTTCTTGACTGATCCGTTGGGTAGTTTGACATACCAATCAAAAGCAATCCCTAATAGGCTGCTGACAAACTATAGAAAGAGTAGAGCTTCGTTACCTCCAGTATTACCACAACTGGCTCAAAAATATGTTATGTGTTGCCTGGGATTTCCAGTCCCATCAAATATCTTAAAGTTTGGTTACACAAAACACATAGGATAGGGGACAACATCGAACTCATCTGGGTAAGTTCTAGGCTTTAAAACCAATCCACCACCCTTAGATTTGGCTAAGGCCACCTGAACTTGCTTAAATTCCTTTTCTGGTATGGCAATTGATGGAGAATCCTTCTTTTGTTAATCATCTCTATTTGTTGAGGTGACTTCACTCCTTCATATGCGATATGTATAATCTCCAATTGATTGACTTCTACAGAGGCTAACTGTGGTACTTAAGACTGTCCCTAAACTGTAGTCATGGCGGTCATGACAGCGGTCATCTCTTTCATTTTTTTCTCTATTTAGCTGATCTGCTCGTCGCTTAAGAAAACAACCCTACACAGCTCATCTTCAATGTTCTTTTCAACAAGAGGTTGAGCATCACACATAGATGTAGCGGCTATGGTCTTTATGACATGCTTATCCATGAAATCTTCCTCGAGGTAATCATTGAAGTTAAAATCTTCATTATCATCAATGGAAACTCCATATTCTTGGGCTAACTCGAAAATCTCGACCCTGAGCTTTTATACCTTTTCTTCAATTATTAAGTTTTGTAGCATTTTGAGGTGTTGACCTCACTTTTGGTTGATGTTTAATTTTTATTCTTTAGTGGCATAAGATCTAGCCATATGACTTTCCTATTAACTGTTCTTAGGAAACTAGACAAGGAACCCTCACTATTAGAAATTCTACACTATTCTTTTCTCAACTTGAAGTTCCACATATTGGTCCTAACCTCTAGCACTTAGTAGGTGGAGTCATTATGTTGGAGCTCAAGATGAGTTCCCTTAGGATTGCATGACCTTGGGGTTGAACCTGGGTGTTGGTCTAGGGCTAAGGCACACAATCACTCACTACCCTAAACCAAGAATTTCTAGGCTACGGTCCCTTGATACTTTTGGGGGACTCATGTAGGTGGTCCCCTAAACATAGTAGTCCTAGGCTAGGGTTTAGCTAAGACCACTACATAGAGGACCCAAAATGGGGTTTCTTTTGGTCCGTGGCTTATTGATGATGTTTGACACTCCAACTCCACCAAGATACCCAACCTAGCCTTTTGCCCCTAAATTCCCCCGAATTACCTAGAAACCCTTGGGGCCCCAAATTTGGCCAAAATTTCCAAATCTACCCAAAATACCCAACTTGATTAAAAAATCATTTCAAAAACCCTATAAACACTAAAAACTACCCAAAATCACCAAAATTGGACAAATTACCAAAATACCCATCCTTACCCAAAAATTCCAAAAATTCTAAAAAATCCCAAAAAATCCCAAAACCCGTCAAATATTCCCAAAACCTCCCAAACACCCTAAATTAAAAATTTACTTTGCTCAACTATCACATGACCTAATTTGGCCAATTTGGCAATCTTTGGTCAAAACCCCCAATGTGCCGTTTAAAGGCCGACGTTTTCCCCAAATTACCCAAAATGTCTATCCAACTGGTCTCAACTTACCCCAATTTTAATTCTAAACTCCAATTCATCCTTGATATGACCAATCTAAACCAAATCCAAGCTTAATTGATCAATGATTTGAACCCAAGTTTGAGCTGAACCAAAAACCCAATTTTAGCCCTATGACTTGGTTCCACCAAATTGAACCCATGGCCTACTCCATTTGCGAGAATTTGTGTTGAAAAATCTTCATAACATTCCTACACATCAAATTTGACCATCTATTGGCCTTGGTGAGGCCTCAATTTGATTTGATTATAGCCTAAGTCCAAAGGCCCCAAATTGGCCATGTCTCAAAATCTCACCAAATTGATGGCTTTAGCCCCAAAATTTCCACTCCATCCCTTCACAAAAAAATCTTTACAACATCTCCCTTGATCATTTGAACCATTAAATTTGGACTTAGCTCAAGGCTAGCCCAACCTACACCCATGACTAGCCCGACATGCCCAAATTGACCAAATTTCAAAAATTCCTCAAATTGACCAACATATTGAACTCAAAATTACTTCAACCCTTCACCAAATATCTTAATAACAAGCATCCACACAATATTGATCAATCAATTGGGTCAATTTACGTGGCTAACCCAGCTCAAACCCAAACTTTGATTAATTGAATGCATGCATTAAACATGATTAAACCACCTTAAAGCAATCAAATTAATTGCACCTCAGTCATTGGTTAGACCCTAAGACTGAGCCAAAAGCCATCTAACCACCTAAAATAAGCCATGGACCAAAAGTCCCCCAAATTCAGGAGTCTTATTTCCAAAAATTCACATGCTTAAGATACCATTACTAAAACTAAATGCCCTTGCATTAAATTGCTTTGACATATTCCCCTGGATGATCTGAGCTCTTAGCCGCCTCCCCCTGCCAAGGTCGGCCAGTCTAGTCACCGAAAAAGTGAAAACTGAGGGCCACTCCCTATTGAGTTTTACCTAAATCAAACCTAGAGGCCCGCTCAGCCAAATCAAAGTGTAGAGCTCCTCTGCCCTCCACCTAAGCACCATAAGATACCCAAACATTTTCCCTGAGAGCCACCTCATGACCATTTTTATAAAAACTCACCTCCACGGCCATGGGAGGTGTGCTAAAAAAATTTCTCAGAGAGAGCTTCCCAAATCACTCACAAAGCATCTTTGATACCTCCACAACCCATTCCAATCATTTCATTGCCTTGATTCCCCCTGTGTGATCCTAATTTTGAGCTTGAAAATTAGTGCAAAAACATGACATCCCTGAAAACTCCACCAAACTTTAATTGCTTGTGCCCACACCTTCACAACAACAAGAGAAGACAAAGCCCCATCAAATTAACCTCTGAAATAGCCTCTATAATAGCTCTAGACCAACACCAAAAATTGGTCTTGATCAAAATCACACCTAGGATTTACACCAAGACTAGAGGCCCAATTGCTAGCCTCCTTGGATCCCAATGAACGTGCCAAGTGCCTCTGATTGAAGCTGCACTTCTCAGATTCAAGGTATAAAACTTCTCTTATTCCTGAGCATATTTGAACTCTCCATTTGTTTTGAGTTGATTTCATGGCATCATAACCATATAGATATGTTCTTCTAGTCTATACGAGCATTTAAAAAAAATTCATTTAATTTGGTTGAGAAATGAGGGAGACACCAAGCTTGAAAGATAGATGGTTATCGGGCTAGGCTATCGAGGACGATGACGGAGCGCCGTTCGATCAGGCGTGTATCGGTTGGACGGTGGAGATCAAGCTGGACAGTGCTTCAGAACATAAACCGCAGGCCGAGTCAGCGCCGAGGAGCATGACAATGACGAATGGGAGTAGGTTGAGGTGGCACCGCACATTTAAATAGATAAATACGGATTTAATTAATTCAAAAATGATCCCTAGCTTCAAAAATTCATATCTTGGTGTAGAAAAATCACAAAAATAAAATAAAAATACCCTTTTGCTTAGTAAAGAGAGGAGAACAATGTGAAAATAATTTTAAGTACATGTGATGCATATTTTATTTTTAATTAATTAAACACAAATTTTGTTTTTTTTTTATTCTCCATGCATGTAGCAATTTCACCATGACTTAAAATTTTAGCATGTTGTTGTCTCTATCTAGGGAACATTCCCTGATTTTTTTAAAGTCAGAGAAGGTTCCTAGATAGAGAATCATATTTTTCATATTTATATGCATTATTTGCTTAAATTAATAATGGAAATTATCATGTTGCTTAAAAAAATCCAATAAAATTTTGGAAGGTTTACGATGACTAGAGAGCCCTTGGGAAAATTTTTCATGAGTCAAGTCATTTAAAATGCATCTGAACTTTACAAACCCTAAATCAGTAAAATAATAAATTTTAAAAAATATAAACAATTAAATGACTTAATTTTTTATCTCCACTGTTTTTAGGATCCAAGGAACTCACCATAAAACTTTAAAAGCATTCTAAGTTCATTTGATAACTTAAATTATTTTTTCACGTTAGTTAACATTTTTATCACTAAAATAATTTTTAATAATTAAAGTATAACTTGAAAAATTATAAAACTTAGTTTTTTGAGTTCTATGGGATTATGATTATTTTCTAAAAATAAAATGATATTTAAAATAAATACTTGATTTTTAACCTATTTTAAATATTTAAATAATTAAAAATCTCTAAAAATCACACAAAATATAAAACTTATGGAAATATTCTAAATTGATTCCTAAGCACTTTAGAATAATTGGGATATTTATCCTGATTTTCTAAATAAAGAAACTGAATTTCAAAGCTAAAAATGTAATTTTAAAGGCTAAAAATGGGTTTTCATTAAAAATAATTCCAATACATAAAATAAAATTTAGAAAAATATTAAATTTTCTCAAATTTGGTCCAAAGGCTTCTCTAGTCTAGGTCTACCTCCAGTAAAAATTTTAAGGGACTAGAATTTACCTTGGTTAAGTTAGGAATTTTCTTTGAAAAGTTCTATTTTTGCATGAAAAATAATTATATAAATTAAATTAAATTTTGAAAAATCACATTTTCTTATATGATTTCTTAATTGACCCATGAATGAGGTAAGATAAAAATTTCAAAGTCACTTGAATTGAATTTGATAAATTATGATGTGTTAAAGCCTTGAGGACAAATGTGTAATTTTGGAAATTGAGGGCAAAGCCTTGAGGAAGGAAATGGGCAACCTCTGATCTTAATTTGAAGTTTGAAACACAAGGGGTTAATTAGTAGAAACCAACCTCACTTACTTAATTGAAAAGATAAGTTAATAAATTTGTAGATTATTAAATTTTGGAAGTTCATTGAAATAAAATGAACCTAGGATTTAGGGGTATGACTTTTGAAGTCATTAAATAATCAATTTAATACCCCAATTTTGATTTTCAAGTAAAATTCAAATCATGAATCATGACCACCTAAAACTTAACCTTTTTAAAACTAATTAAGACACTCACCTAGGTCTTAAGGGCTTAGTAGTGACTTAAGCTAAATCAAGCAAGGATTTGAAAAGTAAATATCAATTAAAACTAAGACGTCTTTCAAACACTACAAGCCTAATTAGGACTAAAGGATTAGAAAAGTAAACATCATTGAAAATTAAAACATCATTCAAAAACTACAAGCCCAAGTCAAAATTTGGCTAAGTCTCTTAGACAAGCCTCTTTTAGGGTCTTCACCCACATAATCATCAAAATTAAATTACAAAATATAATTACTTTACTCTTAGGGATAATTGATACATCAATGTTCATTGAGTGTTAGGGTGTTCATAGGGTGAATTATTAAGCAACATAATAAGTTTAAATGAGCTCGAGGCTTTTCACCAGGTGATAAGAGGGAAGCCTTGACCTGCTTCTTGCTCTTAACCTTTTGGATACCTCAGAGAGTTACTAAACTTAATATGTTTTGATTATCAACCTTAATCAAATTAATAAGGACCCACCAAAGTGTGACCTAGGGTTAGATAGGTCATCAAAATTTTACTTCTCTGTTTCAACTAAACTGCCTTAACATGCCTTTTGAGTTTCAGGTGGTGGAACAAGAAGACTCGGCAGGTACGCTTTTATAGTTTTCAGTGTTGTCTTTCTTGTACTTTCATACTGCACTTTTGTACCTGCAAATTTGTATGCTAAACAGTAATATCACTCTGTATGAAAACTAAAACTATCAGGATAGCCACAAAACCAAAACCAAAAGTAAAATTAAAATCAACGAAGATAAAATTCACCCCCACAACATTCAAAATATAAGTCAACTCAAGATTTAATCACAAACTTCACAAAACTACAATTGCAACTAAATTAAGATGTCTCAATCGGATGATCGAGAATTCCTCAGAGAAGGTAACCTACGGTTTCTAACGAGGCTTCCCACAGTCTAAATGAAATTATGGAACTCATTAAGTTGAGTTTANTTCTATTGGAAGATCGGGAACCCCTCGGAGGAGGTAACCTACGGTTGCTACGAGATTTTCCACGGTCTAAATGAAATTATGGAACTCATTAAGTTGAGTTTAGTAAATTCATTTGGCCTCGGAGGAGGTAACCTACTGTTGCTAACGAGTCTTCCCACGGTCTAAATGAAATTATGGAACTCATTAAGTTGAGTTTAGTTGAGTCTTCCCACGGTCTAAATGAAATTATGGAACTCATTAAGTTGAGTTTAGTAAATTCATTTTGGAATTAAGTGAATCCATCAGAAAATATTGGAGCCAGAACAAGGGAACCGTAGGATCCTAACCGATGTCGCTCTAATCAAATTTAACATGCCCCCATAAAATTTAAAAAACATCAACCATAGGGCCACCTGATTTGACATTATAACTTGACACACTAGAAAACTCAAAATCGTCGAGGCAAGGANAAAAATTTATAGAACTTTAATCATAAGGTCAACCTAGAAAACTTGAACTCTGCTACATAGAGGATCTTGGAGCTTATATGGTAGGCAGCCCGGCCATCTTCAACAGCAAGAGGATCTACACTAATACATCCGTTCCTTAGCTTTAAAACAACAAAGCCATAAGAATTTGAGGTTGTTTTCCTAGTGCAACATAAATCCTCAAACACATCTTTTAGGCTATTGTACAATCCTGTTGTACAATCTAAGCCCTAACTCGCCATAGGATTCCGAGGTTGTCGTTTGTCATGACATAAATCCTCACATCTTCAAGGTTATTTGTGTTGATTTCTTCACACAAATCTAAATCCTAATAAATAAAAAATTGCAGAATGAAACATCTAAATGATTTCTCCTAAATTGAAGCCAAATAATAGGGTAAAAAATTGCAGGATGAAACATCTAAATGATTTCTCCTAAATTGAAGCCAAATAATAGGATTTTCACACAAATGTAATTCCTAATAAAATTGCAGGATAAAAAATCTAAATTATTTCTCCTATATTGAAGCCAAATAATAGGGTAGCTTGGGAAGTCACCAAAGTTCTCCTTCGGATCCGTGACATCCTCTAGTGTTCCCTCCTTTGGATAATTGCAGGATGAAACATCTAAATGATTTCTCCTAAATTGAAGCCAAATAATAGGATAGCTTGGTAGGATAAAACATCTAAATGGTTTCTCCTAAATTGAAGCCAAATAATAGGATAGCTTAGGAACGGGATAAAACATCTAAATGATTTCTCCTAAATTGAAGCCAAATAATAGGATAGCTTAGGAAGTCCCGAAGTTCTCCTTCGGATCTGTGGCATCCCACATGTAAATCCTAATAAATAAAAATTGCAGGATGAAACATCTAAATGATTTCTCCTAAATTGACTTCACACAAATGTAAATCCTAATAAATAAAAAATTGCAGGATGACATCTAAAAAATTTCTCTTAAATTGAAGTCAAATAATAGGATAGCTTGGGAAGTCACCAAAGTTTTTTTTCCACTCAAATGTAAATCCTAATAAATAAAAATTGCAGGATGAAACATCTAAATGATTTCTCCTAAATCAAAGCCAAATAATAGGATAGCTTAGGAAGTCTTGCAGAATGAAACATCTAAATGATTTCTCCTAAATTAAAGCCAAATAATAGGATAGCTTAGGAAGTCAGAACATCTAAATGATTTCTCCTAAATTGAAGCCAAATAATAGGATAGCTTAGGAAGTCACCGATGTTCTCCTTCGGATCTGTGACATCCTCTAGTATTTCCTCCTTTGGACTCCAAAATAAAACGTTATTCTCCTTCGGATCTGTGACATCCTCTAGTATTTCCTCCTTTGGACTCCAAAATAAAATATTCCCCTCCTTCAAATCCGTGACATCCTCTAGTGTTTCCTCCTTTGGACTCCAAAACAAAATGTTCCATTTTTTGGATCCGTGACATCCTCTAGTGTTTCCTCCTTTGGACTCCAAAACAAAATGTTCCAAATTTGAACCAATCCCCCTTCACACTTCTTAGTCCGATATCTTTGAAATGTCGTTACCATTTGAACTCCTTGAAGGTAAATTTTCTTGATTTTATCGAGAGTATTCTTAGGTAACTTTAGTTATCTATGATGTAATTAACTATAGGGGCTTCCCCTTATAGGAAGCTTTTTCCCGAACCCAGCATAATATAAACCCTATTTAATTCTTTATATTAACTTATAGGAAGCTTTTCCTGAACCCAGCATAATATAAACCCTATTTAATTCCTTATATTAAAATCGAGAGTATTCTTAGGTAACTTCAGTTATCTATGATGTAATTAACTATAGGGGCTTGCCCCAAGAAGCTTTTCCCGAACCCAGCATAATATAAACCCTATTTAATTCCTTATATTAAATAGAGGAATGCTTTTCCCAAACCCAACATAATATAAACCCTATTTAATTCCTTATATTAAATAGGGGAACTTGTCGGCCAACACATTGGTTTCGTAGAGGACCAAACGGATGTCATAACTTTCTTTAGTTTATTTGATCGAGCCTCACTCTCAATTCTTGTCAGACCAAAACGGATGTCATAACTTTCTTTAGTTTATTTGATCGAGCCTCACCCTCAATTCTTGGGTTCATCCTTCGGGATAGATACAGGATTTGAGGTAAAGCGCTCTTTCATTTAAACTCAGACCAAAACGGATGTCATAACTTTCTTTAGTTTATTTGATCGAGCCTCACCCTCAATTCTTGGGACCAAACGGATGTCATAACTTTCTTTAGTTTATTTGATCGAGCCTCACTCTCAATTCTTGTCAGACCAAAACGGATGTCATAACTTTCTTTAGTTTATTTGATCGAGCCTCACCCTCAATTCTTCAGTTTATTTGATCGAGCCTCACCCTCAATTCTTGTGTTTATCCTTCGAGATAGATACAAAATTGAGAAAGGCGCTCTTTCATCTAAACTATGAAAATTATGGAGTCAGTTTGACTTCATTTTTTTCAAAACCCTTTTTTTTTAACGTCCTTCCGAAGAAACTCTCTCATCTAAACTATGAAAATTATGGAGTCGGTTTGACTTCATCTCTTTCAAAACTAAATTTTTTTTTAAACGTCCTTCCGAAGTGGGCAATGGGATTTCAATTTTAATGACCGACAGCTTCTTACGGGCAAGCCCCACACCAAAAATAGTGTCGACAGCTTCTGGCGACTCCACTGGGGAATAGCTTCTCTCTCCATTTAAATCAGAAAAAAATATCTTCATACATCGGTAATGCATTCATGTCCCTCATGAATCAAGATTACTTTTCTTTGTATTGGCATACTTTACCCATTTATGTCTTGGGAAAGTACGTCAACTCTTTCAAACTTCAGGATCATCTGTTCAACCATCTTTGAACAGAGGGATTCAGAAGACCATTAAGAACATTCTGATCTTTATATGGGGTCGGACCTTCAATAGGTGTGTCAGTGGACTAGTTCCACCCGGGCAATATGTAAAGTAGGTCCTGCGCTGGGACCTAAACTTTGCATTCTCTTTCTTCCCTTTGGGTTGAATTTCCCTCTTCTATAGGTCCCGCGCTGGGTCTTAAACTTTGCATTTCTGTCTCCCTTCGGGGGATGGTTTTACTTTTCTATAGGTCCCGCACTGGGTCCTAAACTCCTAAACTTTTCATTTCCTTCTCCCTTTGGGGGATGGTTTTTCTTTTCTATAGGTCCCATGCTGGGTCCTAAACTCTTAAACTTTGCATTTTTGTCTCCCTTCGGGGGGTGGTTTTGCTTTTCTATAGGTCCCGCACTGGGTCCTAAACTCAAAAACTTTACATTTTCTTCATATCCTTCAGGTCTGGTTTGCTTTTCTGCGAATCAAGCCAAGTTNAATGCCGCACCATTTCTTAAGGGTTTTATACCTCCGAACTTCAAAATATTTGATGGGACTGGAAATCCCAGACAACACCTAGCATATTTCAGAGTCAATTGTGGCAACACAAGAACTAATGAAGCTTTACTCTATTAGCAATTCGTCACTAGCTTGTCAGAAGTTGCTTTTGATTGGTATGTCAACTTGCCCAATGAGTTGGTCAAGTCATTTGTCGAGTTGGAACAGTTGTTCATAAAAAGATTTGTCGGAGTGCAACATCTTGTGTCTATTGGAAATCTCATGGTAGAAAGACAAAAGCCTAATGAGACTCTAGTAGATTATATTTTGAGGTGGAGGAACCTTAGCATGAAGTGTGAACTTCAGCTACAGGAACATCATGCGATTGAGATCTTACTCAAAAGCATCCATGGGCCAGTAGCTTTCATGCTCAAGGGACTCACCATCAAATCCTTCGAGAAGCTACTCAGCAAGGCTAACAGTCTTCAAGAAGAAATCAAACACATGGATCCTCACGAAAGGTCCATGACAACCAATATATTTGAGAAGCATTCTGGAACAGTTGCTGTGGTTAGCAGGGGAAAGCGATCGTTGCAGATCCAGGCTGAACAACATCAACAAACTTCCCAACGTTCTCGTCAGAATCTTCAACAATCGTCTCACCAGAGACCTTACCAGACATACGAAAAACAAATTTCAATCATGAACGCTCGATCAAATGGGGTATACTCTTTTAAAGATGAAGCAGCGAAAAAGATGTTTCGCAGTTTGATCAAGAATCCCGAGTTCAGGTTGCCCACGCCAAAAAAGCCTGACGAGGTCAACAAGAAAGGGCACCCAAGATATTGCCCGTACCACAGGTTCATTGGACACACCATAGAAGAGTGTTGCAGTTTCAAAGACTTGCTTGAGGAGAAGTTCAAGAATGGGGACGTAACAATCCCGAAAGAATATTTGAAAGAAACCTGAAAGAGGTTCTATCAATATGATTTCGGTCGATTTGTTTGTTCCAACCCATTCCTATGTAACTGCCAACGAATGAAATGCCTCTTGGCTACTATTGTATTACTATTTTTGTTTAAATGGGAAATTAGCATGATCAATGTTAGTCTATCCCATCCCTCCCACCCCAATTAATAAAAAGAAGATTTCTTTTGTTCAAAATTGTGCAATATTTAAAATATTGATCACCTCAAAAGAAATATTTGGATGTTTTGATAAGACTGTGACTTCAGGAGAGAATGAAATTAATGCCCTAATAACTGAGTCATCCACTTTAAAGAATTTAGACTGGGTCCTAAGCAAATTTCAAAATAAAATAATGTGGTGGAAATACGAGTAATTAACTCGGGATATCACGAGCCTTTTAATCTCCTGCCACGTGACTGGGTCCTGACTCACGAATGAGTTATAATATCCCAGAATTCAACTTAAGAAATATTTGAGGATTCTTAGTTAGGGGAATTTGGACATTCAAAATCCTTAACATACGATCCACCAGATATAGTAATTCTCAGAAAACAAACGGAGAAAAAAAAAATATAATAATAAATTACCCCGAGAAGAAGCTTGAGGTGAGCATAATCAAAAATTGGTGTCTAAATGCAGACATTCAAAATCTTTAAATCATGCTCTACCAGATATAGTAATTCTCGACAACACACAAAAAAAAATGGTATGAAAAGTTTGATCCAAAGATCAAATCAAAATAAAAAAGTCTCCCTGAGAAGAAGCTTGAGGTGAACGTATAATCAAAAATTGGTGTTCGAGTTTCCCCTAATTAATGAGACTTAAAATGCTCTCTTAAGAAAAATCTTCGGATATTATATTTAAGAAAAAGTTCAACGATTTTGAGTCTTTTGGTCGGTTATTAATTGACTCAGAAATATCTTTGGACAATGAAAAATATTTTGATCACATGACCAAAATTTTGAAATCTGCTTAGGCTCAGAAAGAAAGAATTAAAGAAACGACGATGATATTAGTCGTTAATGGAGATTCAATCCTGAAGTCATATCTTTCAGTGTTCAGCAAATACAACTCCAACGCCAACTCGACGAATGTCAGAAAGATTTCTCAAAGATAACTGCAATAACCTTTACAGAATCTGCAACAAATCAAATGACAACTGTTACAAATAAATCTACAAACTTACAACCTCTTCAGCTACGGCGTCTTTAGAGATAACACCTCTTTTACAGGTCTTGAAAGAATATAATTCTGATAGCACCATAAAGAGTGAGTTATTTTCTAACACTTGTCCTAAGTCAGTGGATGGTACTTCAAGAAACACCATGCCTCATGTTTCAAAGACAAAGACTCGTTCTTAGATGTCACGCTTGTCTGAAACTAGGTCTAAATCCTAAAACAAATTAAACAATAAAAAAAATAAACATTGAACAAAATTTTGTCCACTCATAAATTTTTTAGAGTCTCTAAACAGACATTTCAATAAAATTTTGCACTGTACGAACTTGTACGGACATTCTCTGCACTTTGCAAAATTTTCATCATCTCTACATTTCAGGATAGGCATGGATGCCTCATCCCCTATCTCTACATTCCGGGGTAGGCTTGGACGCCTTATTCACCACATCTACATTTTGGGATAGGCAAGATGCCCTATACCCATCTCTACATTTGGGATAGGCAAGAACCGCCCTATATCCACCTCTACATTGTGGGGTAGGCTTAGACGCCCTATTCCCATCTTTTCATTTAATCTTAACAATTTCTACAAAATTCCCACAAATTCAACAAAAATAAACTTTTAGAGGTATGGATCTCAGTATCTGATACCGCATTGCTTTAGATATTTCTCTATTGAAATGGTTCATATCAAACTTTTAGAGGTGCGGATCTCAATNATGATTTTTATCGAGAGTCTTCTTAGGTAACTTCGATCATTTAAGATGTAATTAACTATAAGGGCTTGCCCTTACAAGAAGCATGTACAAACCCAGCTTAATATAAACCCTTTTTAATTTGTTATTTCTAATAGGGGAACTTGTCGGAAAATACAAAGGTTTTGAAGACCAAATGAATGCCAAATTTTCCTTAGTTTACTTGATTGAGCCTCATCCTCAAGTCTTGTGTTTATCCATCGGGATAAATACAGGATTTGAGGTACAATGCTCTTTCATTCAAATTATAAAAAATATGGGGTCAGTTTGATTTTAAATTTTTCTAAAACTAAATATATATTTAAATTAAAATGTCCTCCCGAAACAGGCGACGGGATTTCGATTCCGGTGACCGACAGCTTCTTACGGGCAACTCCTCCAACCAAAAATAGCACAGACATAAGATCTAGAGGACTTGGCTGGTAATCCTCCACTTGTTTCCCCATCTTGCTAGCAATTGCTGTGACAATGTTGGATACTACAGACCCTGACTTCATTCTATGATCCTGTCCTATGGCCTTGTTGGACCATATCGGTATGGTAACGTTGGGTATCTATATCTTTTTCTTTGACGGTGATGTCTTGAGATGAAGTGTCTCAGTAGGAACATCAACATTTCAAAGAGAAGTATGCTCCCCATGGTGCAGACCAAATGCGGTATTGGGTAATCTCTTCGTCTTATCCTTTGAAATTTGAAGAACATCCTTATGACTGGTATTTAGTAGAATCTTTTGAACCATATGCAAATTAACTGGTCGACACCCCTTGCGTCTAGTGGTAGTAAAATTAGTAGGAGAGATGGTGGTATCAACTCTGCTTCCCAAGCGGACCAAAATGGGAATGTGAACAGGTAAAGCCTCAGTTGACTTTTGAGATCGCCTAACAGATCTGAAATCCCTTAAAATTTCTTTCTTCATGTGAGGGGAAACTACACATCCCACTCTTCTAAGTAACTCGCCAACTGAACAACCTTCTTTGGCAGCTAGTCTCTGGAAAACCGTACTAACTCGGGTGATAGGAGTAGGCTTCTTCTTCTCTCCACCATGTCCATGAGGTGACGGTAAGATAACAGCAATCATCTGGATACTCTCGTACCTGTTAGTATCCATTAAGGGATGGAACCTACTCCCTTGTAGAAGTGGATAGATCACTGGTAATCATGATTCTTCTTGGTGAGGAACTTCATCAACTGGTACTTCCTTAGGAATCTAGGCTTTAGTAGCCCTCCAAACCTTTCGGTTGTGGTTTTTCCTTTTGGTTTGGGTTAACGATGTAGTCCTCAAACTTGATCCGATTTCAAACACTGATGGTAGGACAACAAATTCTTTAGTCAGGTCCTTGATGATCATAACTTTCTTTCTCTTAGGAGAAACAGGAACAACTGGCTTGGTAGGTGTAATGATGACAGTAGTCTCGACATTCTTATGAGAAGGAAAATTCTGAGGGCGGCTCTGATTAAATTTAATAGATGGTTCTTGAACCTATGGAGCGGCAACTTTCATTATGAAGAACGGGGCTTTGCTGAAAATGACCTCGAGATCTTCAAATCCCGCTCCAAACTTGATGGTGGGAGCGACATTGCGGGCATTACGGCTCGTCGATAGGTTGCAGGAAAAAGTGAGCGTTGGGAACGCCATTGCAACAACTACAAAAAAAAGCTCTAAGGTTAGCTATTTGGCCAACACCGCGTAATCTTAGTGCGAGCACTAAAAATTAACAGAGGTCGATCTGTAAACCAGGTAAGCTTTTGTTTAGTTTGTATAAATTTTAAAAATTAGTAAAGATAGTTTGAGAGTAGAGAGATCTAATTAATATAAGAAAAATTAAAGAGCACGTGCAACATGACACAATTTGATTTAATTTACAAAATAACAAATTAAACTCAAAAGGGAAAAAGTGCAGTTCAGGACCCAGTGCTGGACCAACTTAACAAATCACAATGCTCAGATGACAGTAGTCCATCAACACAACTATTGGGGGTCTGAACCCACACAGTGATCAGAAAGTCTTTAATAGCCTCCTGAACTTCCCAATTTATATGTGATCGAACAAATGGTCCTGAAGTCTAAAAGAGTTGACCGTACTCTCTCAGGATAGAAATGAGTAAAGCATGCCAAAGAAGGAAGGGTAATTTGGCCGATGAGGGAAATGAACACATTACTGTTGTATGAAGAAAATATTCTATGATTTAAATGAGGAGAGAAACTTTCCCTGGTGGAGTAGCCAAAAGCTGTTGGCAGTATTTTGGTTGTGGAGTTGCCCGTTTGAAGCTGTCGGTCGCCAGAATCAATGTCCCATCACCCGCTTCAGAAAGGCATTTAATTTCAATATATATATATATAAGTTTAGAAAATTATGAAATCAAACCGACCCCTTATTTGTCATAGTTTAATTGAAAGAGCATTATACCTCAAACCCTATATCTATCCTGAAAGATAAACATAAGACTTAAGGATGAGGCTCGATCAAATAAACTAAGAAATATATGATATCCATTTGGTCTGTGAAACCATTTTTGTCTACAGAAAAAGTTCCTTATTAATATGAAGAGTTAAATAGATTTTATATTAAGCTGGGCTCGAAAAAAATTCCTATAAGGGCAAGCCTCTATAGTTAATTACATCTTCGATATTCAAATTCACCTAAGTAAACTCTCAATAAAAGTCAAGAAAAGTTATCTTCAAAGAGGTCAAAAGGATAAGAATTTTCAACAAAATCAGGCAAAGATGTTGGAAAGGGGAATGACTCAAATGTGGAACATTTTGTTTTAGAGATCAAAGGAGGAAGAACTAGGGGATGTCACAGATCTGGAAGAGAACCTCAGTGACTTCTTAGTTTATCCTATCATTTGGCTTCAGTTTTGAAGAGAAATTATTTAAATGTTTGATTCTGCCAATTTTATTAATTAGAGCTTACATTATTGTGAAATTATCATGCAAATAGCTTGAAAGATGTGAGGATTTAGGTTGTGAAGAATGACAACCTCAGAATCCTAAGACGAGTTAAGGCTTAAATTGTACAATATAGTTATACAAAAGCCTAAAGATAAGGTGAGGATTTAAGTTACATAAGCAAACAACCCTGAAATCCTCTGCTTGTTTTTTAATTCTGAGGAAAGATATGTTGTTGTAGCTCCTCTTGCTTTTGAAGATGGTCATGCTGCCCATAATGTTAGCTTCAAACTCCTCGTCGTGAAGAGTTTAAGTTTTCTAATGCATCGAGTCATGATGTCAAATCTGATGTCCCTATGATTTTTGTCATTTAAATATTATGGGGCATATTAAAGTTGATTAGAGTGACACCGGTTAGGATCTTATGGTTCCCTCATTCCAGTACCACTATTTTTCTATCGGATTCACTTAGTCCAAATGAATATACTAAACTCAACTCAACGAATTCCATAATTTCATTTAGACCGTGGGAAGTCTCATTAGCAACCGTAGGTTACCTCCTCCATGGGATTCCTGATCATCCAGTAGAGACATCTTAATTTAGCAACAGTTATTGCTTTGTGATATTTTTTATTAAATTTTGTGTTGTATTATATTTTGAATGTAGTGGCAGTGAATTTTGACATTGTTGAATTTAGTTTTTGTTTTAGTTTTACGGCTACCCTAGCAGTTTTGGTTTTTATACAGGGTGACATCATTGTTTAACATGCAAGTTTAGTAAGTATAAAAATACAGTGTGGAATGTACAAGAAAAGACAGTATTGTAAACTATAAAAGTGTACTTAGTGAGTCTTGTCGTTCCACCACCTGAAGGGTCAGTACTTGCAAGGCATGTATATAATTTTGCAAAGAACTTAAATTGCAAGAGTAGATGAAGTTTTAGTTACCAAACCCATGGCTATGACTTTGTTTGATTTTGGAAGATCCTAGTAGATGATTTTATAGTAAAATTTGGCAAGTCCAATTTGCCCTTTAAGAATGTCCAATAGATTTCGAAATGCTCAAAGCAAGGCCTTAGATCACTTTGAAGATCTCTAAAAATACTCTAAGTTCATTTTAAATTTATTATACTGTTCCATTAGTCATCTTAGGTCAAAGTGTGACTACACCGTTGCTTAGTGAAACTTAGCAATTTAATTATCTCAAGGATAGAATACTCGATTAATCCATTGATGTTTCGTTTAAGAGTTATGTGAGTGGGTTCCCCTAAGGTAAGTTTTGGTTTTTTAAGATTGTGATGCCCACAATTAAGGTCAGGCTTGTAGTGTTTAAATATTTTAATCACTCATTATGTCATCTTCTAAATCAGATCAATTGGGTTTAGACATCGAGTCTATGTCACTACTAAAACTTTAACAATCATGGCAAATGAAAAGGTGATTATGAAAATTTTGATTTCAGTGACATGTATTCTTATCAAATGGTCAAAGCATCCTAGACTTTGGGCTTAATAAAAGTGAATTTCCATCTTTCTAGCTTAAGCCCATCACTTAAGAATCGTCTGATCTTAGTTGACTTCCAAGTCATGAAGATTAGGAGGATTAGTGTTTTGTTGATGTTGTGCAAGGGTAGTGAGTGAGTTTCTACCTTTTCATCCTATTGTATTTCAAACATCCAAATATGTTTATTAAGATAAAAATTACCCATTTTCCTTTTGGCTAATCTTAAGTTTTGATTAGGCCACCAAAAGTCTAAAATTTTCACTTTTCCCTTGAGGCACTTCACCTCTTAACTCATTAAACACAAATCAAATGATTTTGGGGGTTTAAAGTGTCATATTCATGAGGTCATTATAATGTTAAAGGAGAAGATGTGGACAAATTAAAATTTTAATTTCTTTTAGATAATTATTTAAATTTAGAAGATAGGACTTTCAAAGGATAATTTATTTAATAATCCAAAATAAAGTTTGTATTTTTGGGAAAGTTATTAGAGCTCTCCTAAGGTTAGAAAAACACCTACGCAAGATTTCATGATTTTTCTAAATTAATTTATTATAATTATTTTAATGGGAAAATAAGAAAAATTCACTTTTAAGCCTTTAAAATTTATTTTTTAACTTAGGAAAATTAAGAAAATTTTTTTAATAAGTCCCAAGTGATCAGGGAGCTATTAGGCACATTTTAAACTATTTTAATATTTTTAGGATTTTTAATTATTTTAAATCCAAAATGAACCTAAAAAATCAAGTATTTTACCAAAAATAAGTTTTTTTTTCTTAAGTGGCCCTGATGACAAGGAACTCAAAAAACCACTTTTCAAAATTTTCTCAAGTGCATTTAATTTATTATAATTATTTTTATACAAAAATAAAAGGTCTTTCAGAAGATCAACTTTAGTGCTCGGACTTAGTCAAATAATTTTAAAATTTTTAATTAATTGGAAGTGATTTTGTCAATTTTTTATATTTATTTAATTTACGAAAAATTAACATAAAGTATATTCTTTTAATTAAATATAGAAATGTACAAGATGATTCAAAACATCACAATATTTTTCCTAGTCTCCCTCGACCACATGAAATTTACTAAAATTATTCTCATAATTTTTTAATTGATATTTTGGTTTATAGAATTAAAATAAGCCAAAAGGGTCACTCTAACATTAAAATTAGGGATAGAAGCATAAGAATGTCCTCTGACCTTGGAAAAATCAGAAGACATAGCATCTATCATGTAGAACAAACCCTCAAAATTTCAAGCCATGGTCAGCAATGTTTAGTCATGAAGAATTGAGAGACCGCAAAGGATATTTAATTCATTAAAGTAAAGGAATAAGAGAATGATTTTATTTTTGGTCCACATTATTCTTCCATGTTCACTGAGCAAGAGGGTATTTTTTTTTAATTTTTATGATTTTCCTAGAGAAAGATATGGGTTTTTTAAGTTTAGGCATTTAAAATAATTCAGAAAATCCATATTTTTCTACCTATCTACGTCTCGCCACCTCAACCTATGGCAGCTCCGAACTCACATGCGGCGCACTCTCATTTGACGTCACCATCCACCTCAGCTACCACACGGCCTGCGGTTCATGTATCATCCGCTCGTCCGACTTGATCTCTTCTGTTAATTGGATACACACGCGATCAGACGGCTCTTTGTTATCGTCCCCAAGTGACTTAACCCATAAGCCTTTCACAATAAAACCTCAACATCTTCTTCTACACAAGAAAAACACATCTATACGGTTAATCAAGTATGAAATCAAGTCATTACAAGTGGAGAATCAAAATAAGCCTGAGCTAGTTTTAGAGCTCATATCTTTGTCTAAGAGGAAAGGACTTAATCAGATGGTTATGGTAGATTTGATTGGACCCAATGAACCTTTGGATGAATTCTTAATCCTTGGTGAATTGTTTAAGTATTTTTTCCGTTAAAGTGGATTTCAGGTGTTGGTCTAGAGCTACCCTAGAGACTCTTTCAAAAGGGGGTTTGATAGGGAATCAACTCCTCTTGCTCTAGGGATGGTGTGTGCACAATTAATTTGAGTTTGGTGGATTTTGAAGAGATGTCCTAGTTTGAGCTGAATGTTTAAGTGCAAAATTGGGCTTTCACACTAGGGATCAATGGGGGAAAATGGTGACAATGAGCTTAGGAGTTCTTGGAGAGTGTCTGAAAGCAATTGGACAGAGTTTCCTTAAGGATGTTGGCACTCTCCTCTCTTTATCCATTGAGGGGCTGATTGAATAGAGGAGCTTAGATGGGAGCTCAAGGCCAATTGTTGGGTATAAAACCATGCTTAGGTGGATGACTCACGAGCTCTAAAGAGCCATTGGGATATGCTAGCCTCTGGGGTTGAAATTAGGTTTGAATTTGAGCTTGGGGGTCTAAGTTTTGGTTTTTTCTAGCCACTAGGTTGGCTAATAGTGCCAGGGGAGGTGGTCGAAAGGTTAGGTAAGCTAGGGGGAGGCTTAATTATAATTTACTTCTTGTGGTAAATGATGATGGAAGATTTTTTTTGGTTAAGGCCCAAAAATTGGATAAGATCCCTTAATTCAGGGACCAATTGGTCCATAGCTTACATGGTTGGTTTGAGAGGGTTTATTTTGGTCAATAAGGTGTGCTTCGTGGCTATGGAGAACTTAATTTGGTGACTTTGGGATGACTAAGTCAATTTTGGTGCTTGGGCCCAATTTGGTCAAAAAGGCTAAAAGTTGGGTTTGGGTTAGGCTAGCCATAAATTTAAGCTCAATTGATTGATTAACTTTGTGTAGATGATTGTAATGAAGATTTTTGTTAAAGGATTGAAGTAATTTTAAGGTCAATTGAAATCTCAATTTGAAGAATTTTGGAATTTTGGTAATTTTGGGCATGTTGGACTAGACTTGGGTCTAGCTTGGACTAAGCTTTGGATAAGACCAAATTGATGGTTGGAACTGATCCATAGAAATGTCATGAAGAGTTTTTAACATAAATTGGGTGTCAATTTGGGCGTTAGGGCATTCAATTAGGTGGAATTTGGAGACAGCCAATTTGGGGCAAATTTTGGGATTTTTGAACTTGGGTTAAAATTAAGTAAAATTGAGGCTTCAACAAGGCCAATTAGAAGTTCAATGTGGTGTCTTGGGGTGTTATGAATAGTTTAGGATTCAAATTGGGGCAAATTGAGCAGGTTATGGGGTTCAATTAGGTGAGACTAAGTCATATGTTAAAATTGGGGGTTTTAATTTGGATCAAAATTTAGCTCAAATCATAGGAAACTTAGGCTTGAATTTAGTTTGGATTGGTCATATGAAATGTTAATTTAAGTTTAGAATTGAAATTTATGGAAATTGGGTATAAATTGATGGACGTTTGGGATGAATTTCGAGAAATTGGGCCTTTAAAGCCAATTTGGGGGTTTTGGTCAAAATGGTCAAATTGGCCAAATTGTGACCAATTCGAGGATACAAATTTGTTTTGGAGACACTTGAGATGATTTTTAAGGTTTTGGGAAAGTTTGGGGTGCTAAGGGTTTTTTTTTATTTTGGCAAATTTGGGGTATTTTGGTAATTTTGGCAATTTTGGGTGGTTTTGGGCAATTTGGGTATTTTTAAATGGTTTAAAGTAATTTTTGAACAAATTTGGGTATTTTGTGTGAGATTGAGATCTTTTGTAATTTGGGATTTGGGGGTGTTTTGGTAATTTGGGTAGGTTTGGGGTTAAAAAGGCCAAATTAGAAACTTTGGTAAAATTGGGGTGTCAACCAACTTACATGAGCTATGGACTAATGAAATCCCTATTTGGGTCCTCTATGTACTAGTCTTAGCTAAACCCTATCCTAGGGCTAGTGTGTCTAAGGGGACCATCTACATGTGTCTCACAAAAGATCAAGGGATCAAAGTCAACAGATTAGGGTTTAGGGTTGTAAGTGGATACAGATGATAGTGAGTGTAGTGAGTGAACTAGCTCCAGACCGACACCCATGGTCAACCCTAAGGTCAAACATTCATATGGGGACTCCTCTTGAGATCCTCCATACTGACCACTCCTACTAAGTGCTAGAGGTTATGACAAACATGTTGGACTTCAAGTTGAGCAAGAAAGAGTTTAGAATTTCTAAATGCGAGGGTTCCTTTTCTAATTTTCTAAGAATAGTCAACAGGAAAGTCCTATGACTAGACCTTTGGCAACTAAAGAGGGAAAAGTAAACCTCAACCAAAAGTGAGGTGAACACATCCCTTAGATTTTTATAAGAAAAGACTACAATTTTCTAAGAAAATAAGCTAGCCACCCATAAAATTTACAATCATCATCCAACTAAGTCGCCGCCGACCACTTTACTTCTCTTTTTATTCTGAGTTTTTTAGATTAAGCTATTTGACTTAGATTATTTCCTTTCTCAATAAAGAATAAGTTTAACATATGGTTACATTCGTTATCACATGGATATATCAAAACTTGGAGTGATTTAGCGCAGAAATTCCTTACTAAATATTTTCCACCATAAAAAACTGCAATGCTTAGAAATGATATTACATATTTTTGTTAGTTTGATGGAGAATCTATTTATGAAGCACGAGAATGACTTAGACAACTCTTGAGATAGTGTCTATACCATGCTATTCCAAATTGTTCAATAATTCAAATTTTTATAAATGGATTAACTGGATCCCTTAGATCTATTATTAATGCCACTGTTAGTGGTTCATTGATGTCAAAACCATTTCATGAGCATATAATTTAATTGAAGAGATGACTACAAATAATTTTTAATGGCCTTCAAAAAGGGTAAATATTAAGAAAGTAGCCAATATTCACGAAACTGATGCTTTTGCCATGTTGGCAAATTAAGTTGCTGCAATTTCAAGGAAGTTAGACCAATTTGAAATGATTTTTCTCAACAAATTTCCATGATTGAAGAAAATTCATTAGGCTAAATGGTAGATTCTCAAGCATCATTAGAGACTTTGAATGCCATAAACAATCAGCAGAATAACCCATATTCAAACTATTATAACCTAGGTTGGAAGAACCAGCCTAACATTAACTGGAACAATACTTCATGTGGTAATAATTAGCAATGGGGGAAATCAAGTAAACCCATTAGGAGACTGGAACAACCATGTGAATAGTAATTATAGATCTATTTATCCTCCAGGATTTAACTGTAACCCACAATTTAAGGAGTAGTTGTCTATAGAAGAAGTAGTGTTACAAATGGAAAATCAGTTACAAAGTCAAGGAGCTACAATTAGAAATATTGAGAATCATTAGGACAAGTAGCAATATCATTAAGTAATAAATTCAAAGGAACACTTCCTAGTAATACAGAATAAATCTAAAAGATCGGATTAAAGAGCAAGTAAATATCGTTTAACTCATAGTGGAAGAGAATTGGAAGGTAGAGTTCAAAAAGAGACTGAAGTAGAGAGAGAAGAGATTGAAGAACCAAAAGAAGACGCTCTGAAAGGCTTAGAAAGACCTATTTCTCCACTTAAAGTTGATTTGGAAAAACCACCACTTCCATTTCTTCAGTGGCTTCGACAACAAAGGTTGGATAAGAAATTATCAAAATTGATGGAAATTTTTAAGAAGCTTACAATTAATATTCCATTTTCTGAAGCTCTAGAACAAATGTCAAGCTATGTAATGTTTATGAAAGATATTCTTAACAGGAAAAAAAGGTTTGAAGATAATGAAATAGTTACACTTAGTGAGGAGTGTAGTGCTATAATTCAGAAAAAGCATCTTGAAAGGCTTAAAGATCCTGGTAGCTTTATAACTCCATGTGTAATAGGAGATAGATTTTATGAAAAAGCTTTATGTGATTTAGGAGCAAGCACAACCTTATTCCATTATCAATATTTAAAAGATTGGGATTAGGAGAAATAACCCCTACTCCTGTAACTCTACAGTTAGTAATTTAATCAATAACCTATCATAAAGGAGTTATAGAAGATGTCATAGTGCAATTCGATCAATTTATATTTCATGTTGATTTCATTTTACTAGATATGAAGGAAGATAAAAAGGTACTTATCATTTTCGTGAGATTATTCCTAGCCATAGGAAGAGCAACGATAGATGTGCAAAAAGGAGAATTAACTATGTGTGTCAATGATCAAACAGTTACATTTAATATTTCCAAATCAATGAAATACCCTGCAAAAGGTAAAGATGATGAATGCTATAGAATGGATGTTATAAGATACTTAATTGAATGCCATTTAAAAATAGCTTATGAAGCGAAATCTGAAATTAAAGAGTTGGAACACTAGAAAGAGGAGGAATAGGATCACTATGAAGATTTATATAAGGAAGATTCAAATTATGTTTGAGAAAGTTTTGAAGTTTTGGTCACAACACAAAAAGATGCATCTTTTTATCCATCAATTGAAAAACCTCCTGAGCTTGAGTTGAAGTTACTTCCTGAAGATTTTAAAAATGTCATGCTAGGTGAATCCTCTACATTACCTGTTATAATTTCCTTAAAATTAATTATAGAAGAAGAAGAGAGTTTGATGAACACTTGAAAGAGTTATAAAAAAGCCTTTGGATAGACAATTGCTGATATAAAAGGAGGCAGTCCTTCAATTTGTATGCATCAAATTCATATGAAAGAGAACTGCAAACCCAGGGTTGATCCCCAAATGAGATTGAATCCTATTATGAAAGAAGTTGTTAAGAAAGAAATTTTAAAGTGGCTAAATGCTGGAATTATCTACCCTATTTCAGATAGTGCATGGGTTAGTCCAATTCACTGCATTCCTAAGTAAGGAGGAGTAGCTATGACTTTGAATGACCATAATGAGTTAGTACCAACAAGACAAGTCACAGGATAGCAAATATGCATTAATTACAGAAAATTTAATGTCATCTTTAAGAAAGTCCATTTTCCACTACCCTTTATAGATCAAATTCTGCATAGACTAGCTAATTATAAATATTTTTATTTTCTACATAGATATATTGGTTATCACCAAATATAAATAGCTCCTGAGGCTCAAGAGAAAACAATTTTTGTCAGTCCTTATGGTACAATTGCTTTTAGAAGAATGCCCTTTGGTTTAAGTAATGCACCTGCTACATTTCAAAGATGCATGATGATAATTTTTTATTATTTACTTGAGAAAGCGATTGAAGATTTTATGATTGATTTTTTAGCATTTGGAACTTCATTTGAATAATATTTAGAACATCTGTCAAAACTTCTTAAGCACTGTGACGAGACAATTTTAGTCCTTAACTGGGAAAAATGTCAATTTATGGTAGCAGAAGGAAAAGTTTTGTGACATCAAATTTCAGAAATTGGTATGGAAGTAGACCCTACAAAAATTCAAGTCATCGCTAATTTACCTAACCGAACAAGTGTGAAGGAAATTTGGAGTTTTTTATGACATTCTGGATTCTAGAGGCGTTATATTAAAGACATTTCAAAAATTGCTAAGTATCTAAGACATTTCCTTGAAAAAGATGAAATTTTTAATTTTGATAAAGAGTGCTTAAAAGCTTTTGAATTATTAAAAGAAAAATTAGTCACTACACCAATTATTATTTCACCAGATTGAGAAAAACCTTCTGAATTAATGTGCGATGCTAGTGATTATGTTATTGCGGCTGTTTTAGGACAAAAGCATGATAAGATTTTCAAGGATATCTACTATGCTAGTAGAACACTTAATGAAGCCCAAATTAATTATACCACAATTGAGAAAAAAGTTATTAATAGTAGTATATGCTTTTAATAATTTTACATCATACTTAATTGGAATTAAATGTATAGTGCATACAGAACATTCTGCTATTAAGTATTTAATGAAAAAGAAGAATGTAAAACCAAGATTGATAAGATGGGTTCTTATTTTGCAAGAATTTGATTTTGAAATACTAGATAGGAAGGGTGTTGAGAATCAAAATGTTGATCATTTGTTCTGGATTGAATTGGAAATACCACTCAATTTTCAAAAAGAAATTAATAAACATTTTCTAGAAGTGCAATTGTTCAATGTTAGTGAAATGTGTGTTTCATGGTATGCCGACATTGTGAATTTCATTAGTAGTGATATTATACTATTTGGAATGACATAATAACAGAAGAAGAAATTTTTATCTGAAGCTAATACTTATTTCTGGGATGACCCATTTTTATATAAACAAAGAAAGGATCTTATTATTCAAAGATGTGTGCCTTTAGAATAAACTTATGAGATTATCCAAAAATGTCATAATTTTGATTTTGGGGGACATTTAGTTTTGATAAAATAACTCAAAAAATTTTACAATATGGATTTTATTGTCCTACAATCTTTAGAGATGTTAACGCTTACATCAAAATATGTGATTGATGCCAAAGAGTAGGTAATATTTCTCTGAGGAATGAGATGCCCCTCAGTTATCTGTTAGAAGTTGAGATATTTGATATTTGCTGATTAGATTTCATGGGACCATTTATACCATCTTTCAAAAATTTATATATATGTTTAATAGTAGACTATGTTATCTAAATGGGTAGAATTTGTTGTTTTACCTCGATGTGATGCTCAAAGTGTTACAAAGTTTTTAAGAACGAACATATTTTATAAATTTGGGATGCCGAGAGTAATCATAATTGACGGGGAAGTCATTTTAGAAATGCAATAATGGAGATGTTATTAAGCAAATATCATAATAACCATAGAATTGCTACTGCTTATCATCCTAAGACATGTGGTTTGGCTGAAGTATCCAATTGTGAAATTAATAGAATATTGGAAAAATCTCTGAATCTAACCAAAATGGATTGGTTAGCTAAACTTGACTATACTTTGTGTGCTTACAAGACCACATACAGAACTCTGATAGGAATGTCCTCACATAGGCTAATATTTAGGAAAGCGTGTCACTTACCAGTTGAACTTGAGCATAAAGCATATTAAGCTATTAAAGAATTTAATTACAAATTGAAAGATGCTGGTGAGAAGAGGTTATTGCAATTAAATGAGTCTGAAGAGATAAGGAATGAATCTTATTAAAGTGCTAAAATTTACAAATAAAAGATGAAGATGTGGCATGATCGGATGGTTCTTACTAAAAACTTTTAGCTAAGGCAATAAGTTCTGCTTTGTAATGCAAGGTTGAGATTATTTCCATACAAACTTAAGTCCACCTAGATTAGCCCATTTGTTGTGACCAAATTTTATCCCTATGGAGTTGTGGATATCCAAGATTTTAAAACCGATAAAATATTCAAATTGAATGGTTACAGACTAAAATCCTACTCTTTAGGTGACCAACTTAAATTAAATGATTTTCTTATGTTTGGTCAACCAAAATAAGCAATGGTTATGTTGGGCTTGCGATGTTAAACCAAACGCTCTGTGGGAGGCACCCCATAGTTATCTATGTTTTTATTTTTATTTTTATGTTGTTGTGTGTGATTTAGAAAATTATTTTATTATTTTGGCTAGATAATGAGTTGGTGATTATTCTAAGACCTTAAAAGTTTACTTAGACATATAGAACAAATGTTTGGACATTAAGTTGACCTGTGCTAAATTGAGCCTGGCGCTTATGCACCAAGATAAGGCGCTTAAGTGCGGAAGTTAAAAAACATGTTTTAAATTCAATTTCTACAAATTTAAATCGTGAATTGGTTAGCTTGAACGTGGGAGATGGTCCTAGGATGTGCCAAGAAGTTTTAGGAGTTTAAAGCCTATAAATAGAAGGGTATAAGTAGAAATCTCACCACACCTCCATTTAACCCTAAATTTTACGTGAAAAGAGAGGAGTTTTGAAAAATTTCATCTTGGGAGAGTGATTTCAAGATGAAGGAGGAAGTAATGAGAAAGAATTTTATTAATCAAAGTGCGCAAGAGATGTATAACAGTTTCCTCATTGTTAATATCGAAGGAATAGTGGATAAAGTCACTAAATTATAGGCTAATTTGACTTCAATTGAAGCGAAAGTGATGGAAGTTAACGTACATCTGAATCATATGGGATGGAAACTTAAGATGCAGTTTAGTCATACCAGTTTTATAAAAGAAGCATATAAGGCAATGTATTTGAAGAACAAGTGGATTGAAGAAGATTCAAATAGAGTTTTTAATCATCGTCCATTCTTTTAGATAAACACTCCAAATGCTGAAAGAGAGACTAATGATAGGCCAAAATTCTTTCCATCAAATAGATAATGGAAATAAGTTCGTAATTTAGAGTTTATGTGTTTGGTGTTTGTTTAACGTTAAGTTTTTTTAGTGTTTTTTAATATTATGTTTGTCTAGTGTTTATGTCAAAAAATTTTCCTGATTTGAGACTATTTGGATGGAGAATTTATGTATTTGAAAGTGTTTGTAATTGTTTATGAATTAATATTAGTGTTTTATTTTTGAAAATTTTCTTGTTGTTGTGTGTTGAATCGAATTAGTTAAGATTGGTGAATCTTGAGTAAGAGAAGAGATGAGAGGGAAGGAAATAATATTTAAAGTGTTTTGATGCCAATTAGAGTTAGTTAAACTAGGCTAGACATACATTTCACTTATATTAAAAAAATCAAAATTTGTGCATAGGCACATAAGAGCGGAAACCCTTGCCCAAACGCTACCAAAACCGAGAGACAAGCACCTAAGCGCCAAACCATTCACGCTTAAGCGTTGATTCACAAAAAATGGTTCGCAAAACAGTTTTAAGTGAAAAATTGGTCCAAAAACCTCCATTAACGCACCATTTTATCACCTTCTTCTGTAGGTTTTCACAATTTTGGTGTTAAGGCACACCATATTTGAAGATTTCTTGGAGATTTGAGGAAAAAAATTCTATATTTAAAATCCTTGAGGTAAGTGCTTCACTTATATACAAAAATTTTTTATTTTCATCATGTATTTTGAGTATATTCATGAGGTACCTGAAAATCATTATTCATGGTGAAAATTTGGGAAAAATTGTTGGAAAAAGGCATGGATTTTTAAGTTTATGCTTTTAAGAGTTTAGTTTAGTAATTTGGAGTTAAATGTGGTATTTATTTTTTATTTTATATATATTTTTAGAAATGTCATTAAGAATGAAGAGAAGCAAGGGGAACACTCCATTCGATTCAAACAAGTTAGTTAGTTCAAGAGCTCAAGATCGATAAAATGATGCACTGTAGTCGAGAAAGTCGATTTCTAAGCAGTGTTTTCAAAATTTGGGAGGAGCTGTGGATGATTTGATTGTTCACCACCACTGGGAGCGGTTCTATTATTTTTCTATTGTCATAGTGATTTCTGTTGTACGGGAGTTCTATGAAAATCTCCTATAAGTTGATGAAGAAGGAATCATTGTGAGGAGAAAGACAACACCATTTTCTACTGAAGTATTTTATCAACTTTATCAATTGCCCCAAACTACTTTATGTTTTTATTCAAACTATATCCTACTAAGGAGGAGTTAGAAGAGATT
The DNA here is from genome assembly GCA_002079205.1 of Phalaenopsis hybrid cultivar. Classification (NCBI taxonomy): domain Eukaryota; kingdom Viridiplantae; phylum Streptophyta; class Magnoliopsida; order Asparagales; family Orchidaceae; genus Phalaenopsis; species Phalaenopsis hybrid cultivar. The sequence continues at coordinate 100,330 of JXCR01133260.1, forward strand.
ATTTCATCTTTAAAAGTTAGGAGAGGGTTATGGAAGATCACAAATGTAAGAAGAGTAAACTTTTCTGCTTCAAAGTTGGATGTCACTGCAAAGGCATGACATTATTTTTTTTTTTGCTTGTGTGCTACCTATAAATCATTTCAATGAAGTTACTTGAGATCGAGCAACCTTGAACTATTGCATTCAGCAGTTCAATCCTATTAATATTGGTAATTTGATTCATGGAGTTATTACCAGTTTAGTTGTCGCTGCTGTTACTGCAGGTTTGGGATTCACATCCTTAATCTTTTCTTTTATGCAAGCAGGCTGGAGTTAGATTCGATAGCTGGGAGGAGATCTTACAACCACTAAAGCCCATTATGAGTGTGAATGTGAAGTCTTATTCACATCATTTTATTTTTGGCTGGAATTGTTGATTCTCCAATAGTTTTGCTTCTTTTACATCATGAGCCTCTACTTCACATGCTTGTACATCACAAGGTCGAACTTCTGGATCTCATTCTTAGTCACAGTTATTACAAAAGATTTTGAATAATCTCATTTATACCAATGAAAAGGTATCAAATATAGAACATTTTGCTGAGCATATAGATGGATATATGAAGAGACGTAGTGATTCTGATGGAGAATTCAACTTAGCTAAGGAAAGCCTTATGAGAGGTAACCAAGATGTTGTATTTCTTCAGTACCCGAGATATCGACCATATGAGCTTGCAGATGTTTAACATAGTGACGATAGTGATGAAGAAGAGGGTGACGATTAGTTTAGATCTTTAGTTTTGTTTCATGTATTTATTTTATGTCTAATTATGAACAGTTGCTAATAAGACATGCAGATGTTCGCTTTTATGTTATACTCCACTGCATAGAAGTCTGATGAATCTCTATATGTTGTGAAAATTAATATTTGAGCAATTTAAAATTTTTACTCTTGTTTTCAATTTTTGTACTTGCATATTTAAGATATGAAAAATTTTGCAAGCATGATATAGTTAGTTTTCAAATTTGCTTATTTATAATGATGCTAAAAGGTTTTTTCTATAATAAAAATTTAAGTTCAGGGGGGGGATATAAATTTTTTTTCTAAAAAGAACTTAATAGTTCATTTGTTCTCAAATGTATTTCAAATAAATTTGATTTTAATTTGAAAAATGATAAAGTGTAGAAACTTATATTAGGGAAGTAAAATTTTGATTTTAGAAATGAGTAAACCATTTTAGTTAAAATTTATAGTAACGAAGAAAAACTTAAAGTTAAAATTTTTTTAGTGTGGAAAAGGCTAAAAATAATGTAACTATCATTGGTAGGAAAATTGTATTTTTGAAAAATTTAGAAATTTGTACCTTTTATTTTCAGAACTTAAATTTCTTTTATTGAAATTAATTTTCAAAACTATTATTATGTTTCTAAGTAAAAGAAAAATATCAACTCTTTGCTTTAGGAAAGGAAGAGTGGAATTCAGAACCATTAAAGGCCTACCCAGATATAGTAATCATTGTTTTAAAAAAAAGGAAAAAGAAAAATAAAAATAAAAGGAAAGAAAAGTTTCAAAAGGGAGGAGAAGCTTGAGGATTAGTACCCAATTAAAAACTGTTTCCACATCTGATCTTTTTGAAGTATAAGAATTGTAAAACTCTTAAGCTTTAAGGATATAATATAGTATGTAAAACTATGCTTCATACAAATTTTTAAGTAGAGAAAATAAAAACTTAACTGTATTTTTGGAAAATCTACAATAATTCTGAATTAGATACAAACTCATATTTTCATCTTTCATAACTTTAAAAATTTCTAAACTTTAAGTTGGTCTCATTTACTAATATTTTTTTAAAGTTTGACTACTCTATTTCTACATCAAAATTTTAGAAACTTCTAAATAAAGTTATATACATCATCTACTTATGTTGGTTTTTAAAGATTGAAAGGTCACTTGAAGACAAGTAACGTCTTAAGTTTGGAGGATTTTGATACACCAAAAATATATATTATTTTTTATACAAATTTTATACCTATTTTTTAGATATTGTGCATTAATAAAAGGTAATTGTGTGTTTTTCTTTCACGTACAATCAAATGGATGCAAAATGCTAGGAGTGAAAAAGGGTCAAATTTGGATCAAAAATGAAGAAAAGTGCAAAAAAGAACTGGTGCACCTAAGCAACAAAGGAACAGAGCCTAAGCGTCAGGTACCCTGCACTTAAGTGGCAGAAGTAGTTATGAGATGAATTATTTATTTTGAAAGGATTTTTTAGGAGGTGTTTGAAGCAACCATTTGTAAAAACCTAGAAAATAGCCCATAGACATGAAAATTCATTCAATTGACTTTTGAGGAGGCAAATTCTAGAAGATTAATTGAAATGAGACACCTTTTTGAAGAGACACCAAGGTATCCCTTACAATTTTAGAAGAAAATACTTAGTTTTTCAAAGAGAAAGGCCAGCCACCCATCAAATATACAGCCATCATCCATCTAAGTCACCACCGCCACCAGCCAACCACTTTACTTTTCCTTTTATTTTGAGTGTTTAGTATATTATGAGTGAAGGAAGAGAATTCAAAAGAACTCAAGACATTTGGTGGAGAGGATTTGAGATAATTGTTTATCTTTATGACTGCACTTGGTTTTATATTAGATTTCTTATTTGTGTGCATGATTTCTACTTTTAAAATCATGTGTGGTTGTGTTTTCTCCACGGATTCTGGGTAGTTTTCTTTATCTTTATACTTAAAATGATACATGATTAAGTGTTTAAAGGTAGTTGTGTGAAGTATTATGCTTCATTTTTGGAAGAAGTTCTGATGATTTGAAACCTTGCACTTCATTTACTTCTTAACTTGACCAATTAAGATGTTAATACCTATTATGAGAAAATGTAAGATCCGAGATGGTATTATCCCAGTCAAAAACTGGTTAGAATCACATATTGATTTCATGAATGAGAATGTAGTTCATAAGGGTTGAGTGCAAATAAATAGCGAAATAAACTTTTTAAGGGGGTGAAATTAGAGGACTTTAGAGTGAGAGGCTAGAGCCACCAATTTGATTTATAGTTTTAGGTTTTGAAACAAGAAGTTATCCCCTAGGTGGAGGGACAATAGAGAACTCTAGAGTGAGAGCTAATATCTTCCTTTCCTAGCCGGTCTTCAAGACTATTCAAACTATATATTAGCTAATGTTCTTTATAACATCTTTAGTAAGGTGAAAGAATATTATTGCTTCTATTTGACTGAAAACATTTAGAATACTTCCACAATATATTTTCTCTACTTATTACGTATTCATGATAAGGAAAAAAACATTTTATTTATATCACCTTCATCTCACAAGTACTTAGTTAAGTTAATTAGTATCTTACTTTAGTTTCATAAACCAAAAAATTACAAAAAGATTCAAATTTGCATTCCTATTTTAGCATCATAAGTTTAAGTAAGAATATTTTGCTAAGGGTATTTTTGTCATCTAAAATTTCTAAATTCCTAAAAGGCATATAATAATTTTTCCTATGGGATCGATATTTGGGTTTTAAAAAATATTATTATATTACTTGATAACGTTACATATAGTTACATATTATCCCATATTTAAATATTATAAGTATATTTTTATTTGTTTCATAGTGGAAAACATACCTAGCTTTTGCTTTGGATCACGTTTTTTGGCTTTGTTGAAAAATAAGAAGAACTATTAAGAAAATTAAGCTATAATCGCATACATCACATTTTACTTCTACATAGAAAGTCGGGGTCACCTACCCTAAGGGTTTTGTGTCAACAAACTTTATGATATTTGAGAGTGCTGGAAATCTCAGACAACATATAGTGTATTTTTGAGCCAATAGTTGCAATACCGGAGGTAATGAAGCCTTGCTTTTCTATCAGTTTGTTGGCAGCTTATCAGAGATAGCATTTGATTGGTATATCAATTTGTTCAACAGATAAGTAAAAACATTCTCTGAGTTAGAACAGTTATTTGTAATAAGATTTGCTAGAGCACAACATCATGTTTCTATTGGAAATCTTGTCATAGAGAGGCAAAAACATCCATGGGCCCATAGCTTTGATGCTTAAGGGACTCAACATCAAGTCTTTTGAGAAGCTACTCAGCAAAGCTAGCAGTCTGCAAGAAGAATTTAAGTATATGGATTCTCATGAAAACCTGGAAATTCAAGAAGAAATCTAAAACAACGACAAAAGTTGATAAGGGAAAGTAGCCAATGAAGATACAGACAAAAGATTCTCACCAAAATTCCTAGCAATCATCACAGCATACTCAACGACAACAAACAAAGCAGTATGGCTAGTCTAGCCAACAGTCACATCAGGGAGGACTGTACTGGGCAGAAGGTAGACAGGGTCTAACTCTTTCAAAACAAAAAAAAAGGTGGATATATTCTTTCGAAGATGAGGCTGTCCCAAAGATGTTTAGAAATTTAATGAAGAAGCCCAAGTTCAGATTAACAGACCCAAAGAAGCTAGAAGAAGTCCACAAAAAGGAGTATACCAGTATCTACCTCTACCACAAAATGTTAAGGCATACAATAGAGTGTTGTTTAGTTTTCAAGGATTGGCTTCAGAGAAAAATTAAAGAAGGAAATATAACAAAATTGAAGAAATATTTAAAAGAACCCGAAAAAGCTTCTATAATTAGGATTTTGGTCAAGACAATCACTCCGATAGATTTGTATTAAGAAAAAGATAGATGGAGTATTGTTTGGAGCAAGTCATTCAAGAAGATACTGGAATATATTCAGATCGCTTAAGCGTAGGCAGCCGTTCAGGGTCTACAACATGCTCAGCCTGAGATGGAGATTTTGCCAGAGAAACCACTACAACAAAAATAGAAAGAAAAGAAAGACGTAGTAAAGATAGATAGTGTGGTGGGTAGGATAAGGGCTTCCTCTTTTAGATTTGTTGTCTCAGATTCACGAAAGAAAATCCTCAAACCTTTGACAATGTATGATCATCTTTTTGCCTCACTGGGGTATTATGAATACAATGAATATGATATTGGCTATGTTTTTACTATTTCTAGTGATAACATAACTAACTTTGCTCATTCTAATTCCCATATTGATTCCCAAACAGATCCTCAAATCGTACTTAAGTCCAATGAACCTATTAACAAGAATGAAGGAGACATCGATGATACTAGTTGCGATAGCACCGGGAGTGAGAAGCCAGTCCTCGAGTGCCACGGTGCACCACTTGCGATCAACATGGATCTCTCCAATGAAGAAGAAGAGACACCAGAAATTTTTGCTACAGCATCTCAGGAAGAAGAAATCACAGAGATAAATTTGAGGAGTGGGAAAGTCCTACCCCTGAGGTCAGCTCCAATGGATAAAGGAAAAAAAATAATTACTCGGGAAGAGCTACCTCCACCTCCACCAGTTTAAGAACCACATAGTTAAGTAAAGATTAGAGGATTATATAAAGTGGATTATAATGTGCTAGCTCATCTTACGAGGTTGCTAGCCAAATTAAGCATTTAGGATGCTTTGATCCTGTCAAAGGAAGTGATAGAATCTCTAGTTACAGCCTTGCTTGACCAAGGGATTTTCCTTGCTCAGTTGGCCAACACAACCTTGGATGAAGTTTGTTTTTTAAAGGAACAGCCAGGGATAACCTTCACAGATGAAGACTTATTGCTCAGTACCACCGACCACAACCGACAGCTCTACATCTCTGTTAATAATGGAAAATATGTATTGTCTAGAGTTTTGGTAGACTCAGGAGCTTCACTCAAACTAATGAGGCTACAGACATTGGCATATTTGGATATTGAAGCTAAAGAGCTTACAATCGATAAAAAGATGTTAAGAGGATTTATAAAAATAGGAGAAAGAGCCTTTGGATCAATTACACTGTTAATGAAAGTTGAAGAACTAGTAACAACCGTAAAATTCCATATCATCGATGCAGAGAACTCTTTCAATGCTTTACTGGAACGACCTTGGTTTCATAAGCATAATATAGAAACGTCGTCTCTACACCAATGTATCAAAAGTTTCAAAGTAGGTCAAGAATATTGTATCAAGAGAGATTTACAACCATTTTCAGTTCATGAAGTGGGAATTCATGAAGACACAGCATACTCGCTCCTTAAAAGAGAAAATGTCTTTTCCCCTGAAATTATAGCAAATGAAGTACAAGATTCAAAACAATCACAAAGAAGAGGCCATTCAACATCGCTTCAACGATCTACCACCATTTCCTCATAACAAGCTGGTAGAGGTTCTTTTAGCTCATACCCCGAGATCGAGGCCACAGACGTTGATGAGGAAGAACCAACACGATTGTTGAATGGACTAGGCCAACCATCAACATCGACATTGAAGGAAGTTCTAATGAAGAAAGCTTCGAGGAAGAAATAATGATGATAAAAAAGAAGAAACCACGACATAAAATTTCCTTGGAAGATTTTTAGAAAGATGAATATGAGTCAATGTATGATCAGATCAACCACTATGTGAATGCAAGACCCTTACTCCAATCTAAACTCAAAAGGATGAGATTTTAGAAGTAAAGGAGGTCTATAGCATTGGTTTAAAGCTGATCAAGTTTTACAGTGCTTCCCATTCTACTATTTTTGAAAATCATGTAAATTTAGGAGAAGATTCTAATGATTTAATTGAAATACATTTTGGTTACATTTCTCCTTCTGTACAAAAGTTAATTCAACAGAAATTTAGGCCAAACAAAATGACAAAAGAAAAACTACAACTTTTTGAGAAATTGTGGAATGTTAAAAGTCAAATCTTAAACTCAAAAGAAGGTCTCAGATTTGGTACTGTAGGACCACGATGACTCAAAAATTTGCATGGTTGTTACTAGCAAATTGGAAGAGGATAGCCTCAATGTAAAGGACGACTCTCAAGGTTAGTTAATAGATGATGCTCCACTAGAATTTGAAGAAGAGATTAAGCGAACGGTGGATCAATTGAAAGAAATCAACCTCAGGACTGAGAAGTAGCCTCGACCTACCTTTATAAGTTCTCCACTCAATGAGGAAGAATTCACAGAACTGATAAAGTTATTATTAGAATTTAAACATTTCCTTACCTGAAGTTATGATGACATGCCAGGGCTGCCAGCAAAAGTTGCAGTTCACAAGCTCGGGGTGGACAAAGATACGACCCCTGTAAAATAATCCCCCAGAAGAATGCACCTAGAGATAGAGAAACAAGTCATTATCGAGATGAAGAAATTAATAGATGTTAACTTTGTGATGGAAGAGCAATACCCCACATGGTTAGCCAATATTTTACTAGTTAAAAAAATGGACAAATCCATATAGGTGTCGACTTTAGGGATTTAAATAAAGCGTGTCCAAAGTATGAGTTTCCATTACCGATAACAGAACTAATGGTGGACATCGCTTTGACACATGAGTTTTTCTCTTTAATAGATGGATCCTCAGATTATAAGCAAATTAAGATGGCTCCAGAGGATGCAACACTTACTAATTTTAGGACACCGATTGTATTTTTTTGCTACACAGTGATGCCATTCAGATTAAAGAAAACTAGAGCAACATAAAAACAAGGAATGACAAAGATTTTCTACAAACTCATTCACAAACAAGTGGAGTACTACATCAATAATTTGTTTATTAAAAGCAAACTAAAAATAGAGCATTTTTATGATTAAGAATTGTGTTTGAATGATTACTATAATATAATCTAAAGTTAAATCCCTTAAATTGCGCCTTTAGCATCAGCTTTGAGAAATTTCTAGGACTCGTTGTCTGTCACCGGGTAATCGAGATTGACACGGAGAAGATTAAAGCTATCTTAGAAATGTCTCCTCTTAAAACCTTCAAACAACTACGCTCCTTCTAAAGAAAATTAGCATATCTAAGATGCTTTATTTCTAATCTTTCTGATACATTTTAACCCTTCTCGACATTAATTAAGAAGGATGTTAAATTCCTTCGAGAAGAGAAATTCCAATGAGCCTTTGAGGTCGTTTAGCGATATCTAAAGACACCTCCTATTTGGCAGCCTTTATCTAGGGAAAATCTTTGATACTTATACTGCAACATTAGAAGACTCTCCTGGAGCCCTGTTTGCTAAGGTCAATGATATGGGAAAGGAAAATGCACTCTAATAGTTATGTCAACGTCTAATACCGATGGAGGTAAAATATCCACCAATTAAGAAGCATTGTTTAGCTTTCATTTTTGCCGCCCAAAAGCTTAGACATTACATGCTTTCTCATAAAATTACCTTTATTTCAAAAGTTAATCAATTGTAATATTTGATGATCTAACCAACACTTTCCATACATCTAGCAAAGTGGTCGATGATTTTTTTGCAATTTGACATAGCTTTTGTTCCCCTTCGCGCTATCAAGGAACAAATTCTAAGAGACTTTCTCACAATGCACACACTTTGAAATGGGTACCCACTCATTGATGAAATAACAGATGAATAGATACTGCAAATAGAACCATCCATTGCCAGACATTGGAAAATGTACTTTGATGGAGCTTCTTTAGTCAGAAAAGACAAAGGATCAGAAACAGTTATATCAGGCAATGCAGGAACTTGTCCAATCTTTATCATGCCAGATAATGGTATGTTGAGATTTTTCTACTACCTGACAGAGTCGTGTATAAATAACGTAACAAAATATGAAGCGTTGATCACTGGATTTAAATTGGAAATTTTGATGGATATAACATATATTGTCATCTATGGCAACTCAGAACTCGTCATCCAACAAGTTTCCAGATAATACAAGATTTTGAAACCAAGGCTAGCAAAATACAACCTGTATGCAATGAATCTGTTTGAACAAATTCCCAATGTAACTCTATAGTGGATTTTTTCAAGGAAATAACACCCAGCCGATTCTTTAGCAAAACTTGCTAAGTAATTGGCATGCCGCCCGGAGGATTCGTTAGACATTATGCTTCAAGGACGATGAGTTTTGTCTCAGATTCACCTCTACAGCTTTTTCAAATTTGAAAAAGAAGAAAGAATGATGATTGGATTTGTGACATCAATAAAGACTGGCACAATACATTGATGGAAATTTTAAAATTGGAAAGCTACCAGAGGATTAGTACGAGGAATATCACATCACAAGAAGGGCTATGTCATATGCTCTAGTAGGTGATGTCCTCTACAATAGATTCTTCAATCAGATGTGGCTGCAATGTCTAAGGAGAACAGAAGCACATAACATTTCCAAAGTAGTACTTGTCAGATTTTGTGGCATTCGCCAGTCAGGGCCAAAAATGAAAATGAAGATGAAAAAACTCAGATATTATTGCACAAAAATGATATTCAATTGCATGAATACGCTAGAAGGTGTCACCTTCACCAAGTGCATGAGGTGGTCTCACACCAACCTCCAAATGTGCTATACCCAACTGTTTTGTTGTGGCCATTTAAGTGTTGGGCATGGACATAGTAGGTCTAATAGACCCTCCATCCTCTAAGGGACAGATTTATTCTCGCCGCTACTAGTTACTTATCCAAGTGGGAAGAGGCAGTGTCGTTACGAGAGGTTACAGCACAACATTTTTTGCAACTTTTCAAAAGTTAAGTCGTCTACAATTTTGGTGCACCACACAGAGTGATTTCCGAAAATGGGATAACCCTTAGGAGCACAAAGATCAAGAACTTTGTCAAAATATATGGGATAGACTTGAGGTACTCGACAATTTACTATCCCAAAGCAAACGACCTAGCCGAGTCGTTCAACAAAACACTTGTGCAAATCCTAAAGAAGACATTGGACAAAAGTAAATAGGATTTTCATAATAAACTATTATAAGCTTTGTGGGCACCAAAAAAAGTTCATAACTCCCACTTAATGTACACCATACGCACTTGTGTTTGGGTCTGAGCTGTACAACCCTCTCTCAAAGTCTCTGTCGAGAATCAAATCCCAACCGAAGAAAGTGAAAAACTCAGACTTGGAATTGGAAAGACTTGAAGGAAAATGACTAGAAGCAAAATAGCATATGGAACTCTATCAATCATGGATAGTGCAGGATTATGACAAATTGGTACACCCGAGGGCATTCAAAGTTGTTGACCTTGTTCTCGTCTCAAAAGGCTTGTTCTTGCATGCCACAAAATAATCGAAAATTTTTAACCAACTTGGGATGAACCATTTTACATAGAGCAAGTTTACTCACGAGGATCTTAATAGCTGGTAGATTTTTTAGGCGAAAGACCAATGTTGTCGATCATTATCCGCTACTTGAAGACATATTACCCGACATGATGTTGCTTAAAATTAGTTTTTTGAAATTTTGATTTTTTTGAGGTTATTTATTTGGCCAAGAATCTGTAACTGGGTCCAAAATTTTGTAATAAATTAACCTCAATAAAATGAAAATTTTTGAATTTGTTCACCTTAATTTTCTCCTTTTGTCTCTAATTTTGAAATTTCATTAAATTAAAATAAATTAAATATCAAATTTGCACCTGTACAAATTAAAATGTTGTTTAAAGATTGCTTCATTTTTGTTTCTTGTCATGTTGAATTTCAGCCCACTGATGTTTTTCTGTGTTTTGCAGAGAAATGTCGGGACAAAAGTTGATTTTCACATTCATAGATGGCTTGAATCTCGCACTAAAAGGAGAAAAGGCAGATCAGAGTGGCATCGCAGATTTTAACTTAGACTTCGATCACGTCAATCTAAACTATGAGGGTCCCCTGATGGACATAATCAACCGGTAAGAGAAGGAAGGGTTATCGTCGCTGTTGAGGATCAATACAAAACAAGACTCCTCTTTAAAAAGGAAAGAAGTAGTAGCACAACAAAATTGATTGAAGGGACTAGACGTTTGTCGTCCATGATAAATGCACTAATAGGAGATTTAATCGATGCTGATGAAGAGAGGTTGTTAGATGCACCCCTATTAAGGACTCAATGTTGAAATTCTAATCGTCACAAGCACTAAAATTTCTATCAGAGGAAAAGAAAGGATTGAAAGATGCAGAAAATACACGCACCCTGATTCCTGACCAGAAATTTAGGATCCTTCAATGAAAGAGACTTCTACTAGTACGTCTGCTACAGAGGATGAGTGCAAGCTTCTTGCAGAGCAGATACTATGAGCGATACCAGATAAACTTTACAGGGGTTGCCTAATGTGCAACGTTGAAGTCCTTATTTAGGCATCAACAAGAGGAGCATTCATTTAATGCCCAACATGCAATGTTCTCCACTTAGACCACCATAGTTCTTTTAAGGAGTTCATATTTGCCGACAATGGACATTAGGAGATAGCTTACCCAGATACTGAGTTGTATATTCCATTACCTACAAAGCCAAGTTAGACATGGTATCCTTCAGATGTGTAGATGAGGGAGCCACCTTGATTATCTCAGAGGATCCCCTGGACAGAAGTGGAAAGGATGAACAGAGTTAAAAAGAGAGAATTTTAATTATATGAGGAAATACAAGGAAAATTTGTCAACATTCTGGAAGGCGTGGAGCTTTATATAAGAGTCTTCTCCAAAAATGATGAAAGAAGGATTCTAGACTGCATTTTTGACCTGTGAGATAGAGTTTGAGCTAGTCTGCTAATTGAGAGAACTTATTCAAAATGACAAAAATGGATGTTCGAAAAGGCAGGATAACCATCAAATGTGGTTATTGCTATAATTTCACCAAAGATAGGCAAGGGAACCGCCCAGGTATCTTTAGAAATGATGAGGAGGATCTTATGCCTTCTGAAATAAAGAGAATTATTAAGAGGATGGTCAGATGTAGTATACTACCAGCTGATTGCATTCTAAACAGTTGTATAATCAACATATATGATGAAAGAGATTTTATTCCTCTCCATATAAACCATCATGATTTTTTTAAGGCCCTTCTACATGGTGTCTTTTATGAGCAATACCAATATACTATTTGGAAAAGAAATCGAGTTTTCAGCTTTGGAGAGTTCAAATGATGTGTTGAGATTCCACTACCGACGGGTTCAGTACTAATTCTTAAAGGAAATGGAGCAGAACTCACAAAGCATTGCATAATGAGGGTATGACAATGCAGAGTTTTTGTGACTTTCAGAAGGATGGACAATAACAAGATGTCATAAGGGTTTCGACCAGATCCAGGATTATAGTAGTTGCGCCCATATGAGCTATGAGATGATTGCACCTTTAAGTACATGTAAAAGGAATTCTTATCCTGGAGTGTGGCTTAGTAGGTTAGCTTAATCATGAGCTCATCCCATAAAGGCAAGATAGATAGTTTTTTTTGTCACCTTTCATACCACATCAAAGCGACATATATGATATGTATTCAACATATGATGTTTCAGATGTATTCATCATGTTGTCTCTTTTGATGCTTTCAACATGTATCCAGTCTATAACACCTGTTTGATGCAGATTAATGAAATTTCTTTCATTTTTCAACCTGTTTGTCCAATTTCCCTTCTGTTTGATTGATAAAGAGTTGTGGAACAATACATTGGTTCTAAATTATACTGAACAAAGAATAATACAACAAGAGCAAGATATTAAAATTTAAAATATTTTTGAAAATCAATCAACCAATGAAAATTAAATTTTGATATGTGCTTTGATAATTAAATATGATAAAGACATAAGAAAAGAAAATGATAAGTTTTGTTGAGTTTTTTTCTCTCAAGTTTGAGTTTTCTAACTCTTTGCTTGTGCAGCACGACTATCTTGGTCTGCACCAATTTCCTCACAATCCTCGTGGAGTTTGACACTATTGACCTCACTTTTGGTTGAGGTCTAGCTCTTTCCTCTTTAGTAGCCTAGTTTCTAGCCATAGGACTTTACCGTTGACTATTCCTAAGGGACTAGAAAAGGAACCCTCACTATTAGAAATTTTAAACACTTCTCTGCTCAACTTGAAGTTCCACATATTGGTCCTAACCTCTAACACCTGGTAGGTGGGGTCAATATAGGGGAGCTCAAGGGGCATCCTTATAAGACTGCTTAGCCTTAGGTTTGAATCTGAGTGTTGGTATGGAGCTATTTCACTTGCTTACACTTACTTTCAGTCACATTCACTCACAATCATAAACCCAAGCTTGTTGACTTTGATCCCTTCATCTTTTGGGAGACTCATGTAGATGGTCCCCAAACTCACTATCCCTAAGCTAGGGTCTAGCCAAGACCAGTACATAGAGGAACAAAATGGAGATTCTACTGGTCCATGGCTAAAATAGGGGGGTTGACACCCCACTTTCACCAAAAGACCAAACAGCCTTTTGCCCCCAAATCTACCCAACTTACCAAAATACCCCTGAATCCCAAATTTCAGAAAAATTCCCAAAACACCCCCAAAATACCCATGTTTGTCCAAAAATCATCTAAAACAATTCGAAACCATCCAAATTGCTCTAAACATCCCAAAATTGCCAAAATTACCGAAATACCCACCAAATTTGCCAAAATTACAAAAATACGCTTGGTGGCCCAAACTTTTCCAAAACCCTCAAAATCATCTCAATTGTCCCTAAAACAAATTTGAACCCTTCAATGAAAACCAATTTGATCAATTTGACCAACTTTGACCAAAAGCCCAAACTTGCCCTTAAAGGCCCAATTTCGCCAAATTCACCCTAAATGTCCATCAATTTGAGCCCAATTTCCCCCCAATTTCAATTTTGAATTCAAATTCATCATGATAAAACTCAATTCAAACCATATCTTAGTCTAATTGGTGCACATTTGAGTTCAATTTCAACCCAAATTAAAGAGCCCCAATTTGGCCTAAAACTAAAATCCAACTCAATTGAACCCCCAAATCTTTCCAATTGCCCCAATTATGCATCATAAACTCTTATAAACATATCCACACACCAAATTTAACCCTTAATTGATCTTGGTCAAGCTTCAATTTCTATCAATTTCAACCCAAATCTAAAATTCTCAAATTTACCCCAATTTAGCCATGTGCCCAAATTCAACCAAATTGAATGCCCTAACCACAAAGTTGGAACCCCATTAAAATTGAGAACTCTTCATGCCATTCCCCTAGAACATTTTGAATTATCAATTTATATATAACCCAACTTTAGGCCAACCTAAACCTAAGTCTAACTCAAGATCCACAATATGATCAAGTGCCCAAAATCCCTAAAATTGAAACTTAAAATCTTTTCAAAATCACTCCAAATCTTCTATAAACTCCTCATGACAATCATCCATACAAAATTGATCAATTGATTGCTCTCAATGTCATGGCTAGCCTAACCGAAACCCAACTTTAAGACAATTTTTCCCAAATTGAAACCATGCACCAAAATTGACTAAGACGTGCCAAAGTGACCAAAGTAATGACACCACAACCATCAAATAGATCCTAGTGACAAGGATAGACCCACATATTGCATTTATTTAATTTTATAATTATTAAATAAAAATGCTAACCCTAAACTTATAATGTTAAATTCAATGTGTGTACATGCTCTATATTTTCAATAACTGGTGCTTCATGTTTTTATGTCATATTTTATATAAACTCTTATGTTTATTTATATATCTTTTTTTTAAAATCAAAACTAGAGCCTATTAATTCCAAAAGGGACAAAAATTACATGGGTTAACAATGAATGCAAGGGAGACAAAGATTGTTCCCATGCAACAAATTTTAAGAAGAGGTGTAAGTTGTTAAATGCTAACAAAAAACCTTTATTAGCAATATTTATATATCTTTTTTTAAAAGAAAAACTAGAGCCTATTCATTCCAAAAGGGGAAAAAATTACATGGGTTAACAATGAATGTAAGGGAGACAAAGATTGCCCCCATGCAACAAAATTTTAGCCCACCTTATGGAAGCCATGGATTTTATCATTTTTTGGGCCTAAACCAAGAAATCCTTGTCATCATACAAAACAATTAGGGGTTAATCATAGTTAATCCTCCCCTAACTCACCTGACAGCCTGACCACCTCCCCTGCTCTAGCTAGCCACCCTAGTAACCAGAAAACCTAAAAAATGAGAGCGAGCTTGCTCAAATTAAAATTGAATTACACCCATCCAAGCTAGCCAGCTTCAATTGGCTTTGACACATTTTAACCCTCCACATAAGCAATTAATTGAATCCAAATTGAAGCCTTGAGCTCCACCCTAAACTTCTCTATTTAAGCACATCCCTTCACAACCAAAGGGGAGATTATCTAAATCCTTAGGGAAATAATGTCAAAATCTCACCATACTCTCCAAGAACTCCTCCACTCAAGCCCACCATTTTCCCTCTCTGATTCCCCTTGTGAGAGCTCAATTTTGAGCTTAAAATTTCAGCTTGAACCATGATAGATTTCTCCACACCTCCACAGTCCACCAAACTCCAATTAACTGTGCAGACACCATCCCCACAGTGAGAGGAGTTGATTCCCCACAATAGCCCCATCCTAAAAAATCATTAACATAGCTCTAGACCAACACCTGAAATCTAGTTCGATTAAAATAATATCTAGACAATTCACTAGGGCCTAGGACTTCATCTAAAGGTTTGTTGGGTCTATTCCAAGCTGCCACAACCATTTGATTGAGGCCTCCCCTCTCAAACAAAGGTATTGAACCTCAACCCTAATCCAAGCCCATTTTGATTCACTATATGTATTTACTATATTTCATACCATTTAGGCCATATAGATATGTTTTTCTTACGTAGATGAAGGTTTAAGAACAAACCCCATGTGATTTGGTTGAGTCTAGCTCGAGATCTCAAGGTTTTAGTCTGAACGGCTCACGGGTTAAGTCACTTTGGGCGATCACCGACTAAAGTGGCTAATTCATTTGCGCTTAAACTTGGTATTATCTGAATGGTATCAAATAATTAGTTTGGGGGATCACCAACTGAAGATCCAAATTTACATCTTGCCAATTTTGTTATGCATTACATTTAAATATGATTGTGTATTAGATGATGTCATAAGACTTGGGTTATTTCCTTTCTCACTGAGAGATAAAACTAAGAGGTGGTTGAATTTGTTAGCACATGAATCTAACAGAACTTGGGGTGATTTAGCACAAAAATTCCCTGTTAAATATTTTCCACCATAAAAAACTGCGAAGCTTAGAAATGATATTACATCTTTTAATCAGTTTGAAGGGGAATCTAATTATGAAGCATGGGAATGATTTAAAGAACTCTTAAGAAAGTTTTCAAACTATGCTATACCAGATTGGTTAATAAATCAAACTTTTTATAATGTATTATTTGGATCTCTTAGATTTATTATCGATGTCATTGTTAGTTGTTTATTGATGTTAAAACCATTTCATGACGCTTATGCTTTAATTGAATAAATGACTACCAATAACTTTTAAAGGCCTTCTGAGTGGGTAAATCGAAACAAAGTAGCCAATATTCAAGAATCTGATTTTATTACTATGTTAGCAAATAAAGTTGCTACAATTTCAAGGAAGTTAGACAAATTTGGAATGAACTTTTCTCAACCAATTTCTATGATTGAAGAGAATTCATTAGGCCAAATGGTAGATTCTCAAGCATCATTAGAAACTTTGAATGTCATAAAAAATAAGCAAAATAACCCATATTCAAATTATTATAACCCAGGTTGGAAGAACCATCCCAACTTTAATTGAATAACACCATGGGTGGTAATAATCAGCAATGGGGGAACAATCAAGGAAACTCATTTGGAAACTGGAACAACCGAGGGAATAATAATTATAGATCTTCTTATCCTCAATGTTTTAATAGTAATACACAATTTAAGGAGAACAAGTTGTCTATAGAAAAAGTGGTGTTACAAATGGGAAATCAATTACAAAGTCAAGGAGCTACAATTAGAAATATTGAGGCAAATAACAAATTCATTAAGTAATAGATCCTAAGGAACACTTCCTAGTAATACTGAATCAAATTGCAAGTTCATTAAGTAATAGATCCCAAAGAACACATCCCAGTAATACTAAAATAAATCCAAAAGTCTAGAATATGGATCAAGTAAAAGTTCTTCAACTTAGAAGCGGAAGAGAGTTGGAAGGTATGATCGAAAAACAAACTAAAGTATAGAGAGAAGAAATTGAAGAATCAAAAGAGGATGCTCCAAAAGGTTCTGAAAGACTTATTTCTCTACTTAAAGTTAACATAGAAAAACCACTACCTCCATTTCCTCAGACTTTGTCAGTAGAAGTTGGATAAAAAATTTTTAAAATTTATGTAGATTTTAAAGAGGCTTACAATTAATATTCCATTTGCTGAAGCCTTAGACAAATGTAAGTTATGTAAAGTTTATGATGGATATTCTTAACAAGAAAAGAAAGTTTGAAGATAATGTTACTGTTGCACTTAATGAGGAGTACAGTGCTACAATTCAGAAGAAGCTTCCTGAAAAGCATAAAGATCCTGATAGCTTTACAATTTCATGTGCAATAGGAGATAGATTTTATGAAAAAGCTTTATATGATTTAAGTGCAAGCATTAGCCTTATGTCATTATCAATATTCAAAAGATTGGGATTAGGAAAAAAAACCCTTACTTCTTTAACTCTACAGTTAGTAGATTTTTCAATAACGTACTCTAAAGGAGTTATAGAAGATGTCCTAATGAAAAAGAGGATCAATTTATTTTTCCTATTGATTTCATTGTGCTAGATGTGGAGGAAGATAAAAGAATATCTATCATTCTGGGGAGACATTTCCCCACCATAGGAAGAGCAATGATAGATGTGCAAGAAGAGTAATTAACAATGCGCATCAATGATCAAACTGTTGCTTTCAACATTTCAAGATCAATGAAATATTCTGCAAAAGGTAAAGATGATGAATGTTATAGAATGGATGTTATAAGACATCTGAGTGAATGCCATTTCAAAACTACTTATGAATTAATTTCTGAAGAAAAAGATTTGGAACATGAGCAATAAGAAGAATTAGATCATTGTGAAGATCTTTTTAAGGAAGATTCAAATTATGTTTGAGAAAGTTTTGAAAATTTGGACATGATAGACAACGATAAATCACTCCAGAACATGAGTTGAAGTTACTTCCTAATCATTTAAAATATGTCTTTTCAGGAGATTCCTCTACGTTACCAGTTATAATTTTCTCAAAGTTAACGATGGACGAAGAAGAAAGATTGATGAAAATATTAAAAAGTTTTAAGAAAGTCATTGGATGGACAATTGCTGATATTAAAGGAATCTGTCCTTCAATTTCTATGCATAAAATTCATATGGAAGAGAACTGCAAACCTAGTGCTGATCCTCAAAGGAGATTGAATCCTGTTATGAAAGAAGTCATAAAGAAAGAAATTTTAAAGTGGTTAGATGCTGAAATTATATACCCTATTTCAGATAGTGCATGGGTTAGTCCAATTCATTGTGTTCCTAAGGAAAGAAGAGTAACTATGACTGTGAATAAACATAATGAATTAACACCTACTAGACAAGTTAAAGTGTGGTGAATATGCGTTGATTATATGAAATTAAATCTTGCAATTAGGAAAGATCATTTTTCACTACCCTTTCTAGATCAAATGCTGGATAGACTAGCTAGGCATAAATACTTTTATTTTCTGGATCCCGTTATCTCCAAAATTCAAATAACTCCACAGGATCAAGAGAAAAAAACTTTTACAACCCCTTGTGGTACTTTTGCTTTTAGAAGAATGATCTTTGGTTTATGTAATGCCCCTCCTACATTTCAGAGATGTATGATGGCAATTTTTTGTGATTTAATTGTAAAAGGCATTAAAGTCTTTATGAATGACTTTTTAGTGTTTGGAACATCATTTAACTCATGCCTGGAACATTTATCTAAAGTTCTTAAGTGTTGTGAAGAAACAAATTTGGTCCTTAATTGGGAAAAATATCATTTTATGGTACTAGGAGGAATTGTATTTGGACATAAAATATCAGAGAATGATATGGAAGTAGATCTTGCTAAAATTTAAGAGATTGCTAATTTACCTTATCCAACAAATGTAAGGGGAATGAGGAGTTTTTTAGGACATGCCGGATTTTACAAGCAATATATTAAAGACTTCTCAAAGATTACTAAGCCTTTATGCAATTTACTGAAGAAAGATACAATTTTCAATTTTGGTGAAGGTTGCTTAAAAACTTTTAAGTTATTAAAAGAAAAATTAATCACTACACCAATTATATTTTCACCATTTTTTAGAAAATTTTTTGAAATGATGTGTGATGCGAGTGATTATGCTATCAGAGCTATTTTAGAACAAAGATATGATAAAATTTTCAAAGTAATTTACTATGCTAGTAAAACTCCTAATGAAACTCAAATTAATTGTATAACAACTGAAAAAGAGTTATTAGCAATAGTTTATGCTTTTAATAAATTTAGATCACAGTTAATTGGAAATCATTGTGTAGTACATATAGATTATTCTACTATTAGGTACTGAATGAAAAAGAAGGATGCTAAACCAAGAATTATAAGATGGATTCATCATTTGCAAGAATTTGATTTTATAATAGTAGATCGAAAGGGGACTAAAAATCAAACTCTTGGTCATTTGTCCAACCTTGAATTAGAAAAACCACTATGTTTAGAAAAGAAATTAATAAATATTTTCCCGATGAAAAAATTTTCACTATCAATGAGTGGTGTGTTCCGTGATATGCCGACATTGTCAACTTTCTTGTTAGAGATGTTATACCCAACGGAATGACATACCAGTAGAAGAAGAAATTTATTTCTGAAGCAAAGACTTATTTTTGGGATGACCCATTAACATATGAACAAGGAAAGGATTATTAGAAGAAACTTATGAAATTATCCAAAAATATCATAGTTTTGCTTTTGGGGGACATTTTGGTGTTGATAAATCATAATAAAAAATTTTACAATATGGATTCTATTGGCCTACGATTTTTAGAGATGTTATTGCTTACATCAAAACTTGTGATAGATGTCAACGTGTATGCAATATTTCTTGCAGAAATGAGATGCCCCTCAATTATATGTTAGAAGTTGAAATATTTGATGTTTGGGGATTAAATTTCATGGGACCATTTATAGCATCTTTTGAATATATATATTTTGTTAGCAATGGACTATGTATCCAAATGGATAGAAGTTATTGCTTTACCTTGATGTGATGTCCAACGTGTTGCAAAATTTTTGAAAATGAACATATTTTGTAGATTTGGGATGTTGAGAGTTATATATATTTATATTTTATTTCTAAATTTCCTAGTTTACCAAATCTAACAAATTTACTGTTACCTCTCCAACAACGGCGCCAAAAACTTGATCCCAGAAAAATATAGTTTTGTAAAATTTATATAGTTGACTCTACTTTGCAACGGTGACAAAAACTTGATGTGGTCTTTTATGAATAATAATGTTAAGCACTTAATGTTGGGATTGGACGCAAGTATACGTATCGTTATCAAGTAATATAAGACTTTCTATTTAAGTCCCAAATATCAATAGCACGAGAGAGGTTTAGAATTGAAATTATAAATTAACTAGAAAATTCACAGAAATGAAATGAAATTATTGTCACTAATTTTGAATTTATGAAATACTATAAAAATTAAATTATTAATTTCTAGCAAGATTTAAATGGAAAGTTTAAAACTGTAACTACTAAACTATGTTTTTGTGATGAAGTTTTCAAATATGAAAAAGAATCTTTCCCACTACAATGAGTTATTAGTGAAATGAGATGAGATAAATGGTTTAAATATGTATTGTTCCAAAAAGAAGCAAATTTAATTCTCTACCTGATTCAGTGTTATAGAAAATCATTGCCTAATCTAAGGTTTAGTCCCTAAATCCGTGACTAGGTTAAGAGGATACTTGCTCCCACTATAGAGCTCCCACATCCCTTCTTCAGAAGGCTAACTCTTGTTTTAGTTCTTAAGCACTAAGATCAAATTGGGGGTTTTAGTCTGTCACCCTAAAAATCTCCAATTCTACACCCAACAATGTATATTTTCCTATTTATTTGCACTCAATTCCATGAATGAAACACTCCTTCATGGTATTAAATGTGATTCTCACTCTGTTATAAAATTCATACTTCATTTCCCGGATAGCATGTTTCACAAAATTTTAACAATTCTCTTGACCAGATTGAAAAGTAAATTAAGAGCAAAGTTCAAAAACCATCACAATTTATTTTAAATTTTAACATTAGCACATCCAAATTGTCTATTCATTTCACCATATCTCAGACTAGGGGAAAAGATAAAGGAAACTACTCAGACTTCATGAGAAAGAAACAAAAAAATACAAATTTTATATACAAATGAAAGATCATACAACAATAATAAACAAACAACATATATCTGAAACTCTTTCTTAATGTAAATCCCTTGTAGCCTCTCTTAGGAAATGTAGGAAGAAGAAATCTCTCACTTTTCTCCCCCTCCAACACTCTAAGAGAAGATTTCACAGTTAAACTCACCAAAAAAGTCAAAAATATAAAGAAAATAATTGACTAATGGTGTGGAATGACGTGGAAGGATGCAAAGTGGCACGAAAGAGGGCGAAGAGATGCGAAGAGAGACCAAGTATGAGCGGAGGAGCGCGAAAGGAGTCTTTTTTGATCAATTTCTGCTCTAAGTAGAGCCTAAGGTTAATTTTCCAATAGGTGCATCCAAAAACTCTTCAAAAAGCATCCAAATTCATTGAATTTTCTGAAAACAGGGTATGCACCAACACTTGTGCCGTCGGTGCCCATTCTGGCGACTTCGACGCCAGTGGCCGGTGAATATAATCCATACTCTCTGTCAAACGGCACCATCGACGCTGAAAAATATTTTAAAAAGTTTGTTTTGACTCCAAATTTCTTCCTTTTTACTTCCTTCTTGCTCCAAGTCCAAAAAATTAACAACTTGAAATAAAACATGAAAAATACCTTCCTTTAAAGTGCAATATTACCAAAAAAATGAGTATAAAATATGTGTGTAAAATGCATACATTTTTGTTTTATCATGGGGACCCAAAATAAAAATTATTTGTTCACTCTTTGATTTCTAATTAATTTAATGGACTCTGTGATATTTTAATTCAATATGACTAAATATTGCTCGCCATAGCTTTGAATTTTTAGGTCTTGTTCCTCATGATAAAGGAGATGTTCTCTAATTTTTCTAAGGCCAGGGAGCATCTCTGTGCTTGTAAAGCTGATTTTCATGATTAGATGACTATTTTGGCTTAAATTAATTATATAAATTAAAATATCAGTTGAAAAATTATTGGATAAATTTTAGTAGGTTCTCTATCAACAACGGAGCTTAGGAAAAATATCATGGTAGTTTGAAAAATTTTGTGGACTTTTATAATTAATTAAATATTTATAACTTGTATTAATTCACTTAAATTAAATACTAATAAAAATTAATAAAATCAATTCCACATTATCTAGAAAAATCATTGTGACTCAGTGTAAAAATTTGAAAATTATTTGATTATGTTTGAGCACTAAAATTGATTCTATGAGAAAAATTGTATTTTTGTACAAAAATAATTATATTATACTAAATAAACTTAGGAAAATTATGAAAAGTAGTTTTTTTAGTTCCCTGAGATATGGGGCACTTAGGAAAAATAAAAATTATTTTGGATAAAATACTTCATTTTTCAACTAAATTTTGAATTAAAAATAATTAACTATTCCAATAATACAAAATTATTTCAAAATTTTTCTTCCTTTTTGCTTTCTTTTTATTCCATGTCCTAAAAATCAACAACTTGCAAAATTACCAAAAATGTGTATAAAATATGGGTCTAAAATGCATATGTTATTGGTGTATCATGTGGACCAAAAATAAAAATTATTTATTGACTCTTTCATTTTCAATTAATTAAATGGACACTATGGTACTTTAATTTCATTATGACTAAACATTGCCAACCATAGCTTGGGATTTTTAGGTCTTGTTCATCATGATAGAAGAGATGTTCTTTGATTTTTCCAAGGCCAGGGAGCTGTGCTTGTAACCCTAATTTTCAAGGCTAGATGACTTTTTTGGCTTCAATTAACTCTATAAATTAAAATATCATTTGGAAAATTATTGGATAAATTTTAGTTTGATCTCTATGGACAAAGGAGCTTAGGAAAAATATCATGATAGTTCAAATAATTTTGTGCATTTTATATTTAGTTAAATATTTATAAATTGTATTAATTTATTTAAATTAAATACTAATAAAAATAAATACAATCAATTCCACATTGTGTAGAAAAAATATTTTTGACTCACTGTAAAAATTTCAAAATTACTTGATTATGTTTGAGCGCTAAAATTGATTTTATGAGAAAAATTGTATTTTGTAGAAAAGTAATTATATTAAACTAAATACACTTAGAAAAACTATGAAATGTAGTTTTTTGAGTTCCATGAGACAATGGGCACTTAGGAAAAATAAAAATTATTTTGGATAAAATACTTCATTTTTGAACTAAATTTTGAATTAAAAAACATTGAAAATTCAAATAATAAAAAATTATTTCAAAATGTGTCTAGTTGTTTCTTGATCATTTGGGACTCATTAGAATGTTTGTCGTAATTTTTCTAAGTTAAATATAAATTTTAAAAGGAAAAAAATGCATTTGCCCAATTTTTCATTATTATAATTATAATAATTTAAATTTAATTTAAAAAAAAAACATTAAATTTTACCTAAGTGTTTCTCTCATTTAGGTGAATCTTTAATATTTTTCCCATAAACTAAAAAATATATTTTTATTGATTAAATAAACTAATATTGAAAAATCCTATTTTTTAAGTTAAAAATAATTATTTAAATAAAAATTTGAAATCCACATTTTCTTCTTTGATATTTTAATTGCTTCATGGACAGGGTACTCTTAAATTTTCAAAGTCATTTGAATTATGCTTAATGTGTTATCAAGTGGAGAGCCTCAAGGTAAAATGGTCATTTTAGATTCATGTGCCTTAACCCAAAATTAGGATCAATTAAATAGAAAAATTGGTAATTTTGATCTTAATGAATATTCATGGATGTTTGAAACATGATGGGATAAAAGGTAGGAACTAATTTTCCACCTTTCCATAAGAAGAAGAAAATTAAATTTTCTAAATTATCGGGATGTGGAAGTTAATCAAAATCAGATGATTCTGAAGTGGTGGGCTTAGGCTACGAGGATGATAGTTTGCTTTTTTAAGTCCACTATTGATGATGATATGATCTTTCAATAACGAAATGTTTCACCTAAATTAAAATTCTATTAATTGCACGTTTTCCCATTGAGATTGTTAAGGGCTTGGTAGTGATCTAGGCTTGATCTTTAAACTTCTTTGATGGGATTTAGAAAAACAACATCATTGATTATAAACACCTCTAAATAATACATACTCAACTTTAATGGTGGGAACAAAACCTTTAATGAATTAATCTTCCCTTAGGGGCATTCACCTGCATAACTCTTAAATGAAATATTAACTAATTAATTAGATACCTTATCCATGAGATAATTGAAATGTCACGGTCACCAAGTAACGGGGTTAACCTTCTTAATTTGTAGTTGGATGATTAATGGAATACTATGATAAATTCAAGTGAACATGAAATGATTCAAGAAAAGTTTAAAGCAGTTCAGGGTCATTCCCTGAACATTTTAGAACCGCTTGAGCATATTGAAGGACAAATTTAATTTGTTATATTTTGTTCTCAAATCAATCAGTAAGATTTTTTGAGACTCAATAAGTCATAGTTTGGAGTCTATTAGACACACCTTCATCTACTCTTTCAATCTCTTTAAATTTCCTACAAAAGTTTATACATGTTGCAAAAGCTAATCTTTCAGCTGGAATGCCGAGAAGATGTCAAATACGCTTTTATAAGTGTTAATTAATTTCTATCATTTTACTTTCTGTAATTTACTTTCGTTGCAAAGTATTATAACGGTCTGGTTGTGCACATTACTTAACTTTAACCCCCCCCCC